>BQNB010115284.1:0-21590 GCA_026074375.1 Tanacetum coccineum
TGATTGCATCTAGCGAATCTAGGAATAGTTCTAAGAACATGCTAAGATTTAGTTCAAATGACATGGTTCATAATCACTATCTAGATGAAGCTAGGAAAAAGACACAAGAAAGAGATAGGAACTCAAAAACTAGTATGATGCCTTTTGCTAGATTTCAAAGCACTCCTGATGGTAGCAAACCAAAACCTAGGAGTAACAATCAAACATCTAGGAGTTTGCCTGTATCTAAGAGTAGTCGCGTTACGATAACGGTTGTACCTAAAGCAGACAACTTTAAGAGTTCTACTTCTTTCTCAGATTCAAAATATTTCTTCTGTTCTACATGTCATAAATGCGTCTTTAATGTAAATCATGATGCATGTATAACAAAAATCCTGAAGGAAGTGAATTCACGTGCTAAGAGTCAATCCCATAAGACCATAAATAGTAACAAACTCGTATAACAGAAGAGTCATACTCAGAAACCTTGTAGGAAGATCTTTACAGGACATAGGTTTTCTCCCAATAAGACTTTCATTGTGTATGAGAAAACATCTCCTAGATCTGATCTTAGGTGGAAACCTACGGGTAGAATTTTCAAATCTGTTGGTCTTAGGTGGATTCCTACAGGAAAGTTATTCGACTCTTGCACAAGCAAGGTTGACAGTGAACCCACACATGGTTCAAATGTAGATATCCCTAATATTCATGAAAGCAAACAAACTCTGGATTTAAGTGCAAGTACATCAATCAATGTTTAGAAGGAACAAAGTCTTGATTTAAGTGCAAGTACCTTATGTAATGTCAACAAGGAAAATCTCAGAGTATGGTTGCTCAAAAAGCTGATATCTCAGAAACCATTGTCAAAGTGGATTCACAAATGATGATACAAAAAAATGACGTTTGAACACAACGGTTCAAGCCTCGCTCCACAATGTCAACAGAAGTTCCTACATCAAATATGATAGTCATGACGTTAATGATAGAATTGGAAAGTCTATTCGGTCATTTGTTCGATGAATATTTCAATGGAGTAAATCAAGTTGTTTTAAAGTCTTCCGCTGTTACTACTGCTGATGCATCCGATAAACGTAAACAACAACCATATTCAACTTCATCTACTTCAACTCTAGCAACAACTGTCACTGTTGATGGAAACTTCGATTTGTAAATATTTTTATTTTTTTCTTTATTTTGATTTATAAATATTTTTGAAAAAGAAAATACAAAAATATAAAACCAACAAAAAGAAATAGAAAAATATAAAATCTAGAAAAACAAAATATAAAATCAGAAAATTTCAAAAATACCAAAAAGAATCTTCTCGACATGTCTCTTGGAATCGATAACATTTACGTACCTAGAAATGTTGATTAACATCGACACGGACGTATAAATGAAGTTCGACCAAGAGTTTCAAATGCTTTCGAAACATGTCATTTCTAAATTTTCTTCATGACTTATGTACATTTTAGTGCATAACTTGGACCCGAATGTAAAAAGGGAGTGTACGCTTCAGTGCGCTTACTTTAAAAATAGAAGAGAAGTCTTCTATAATGTGTTTTTAAAACCGTTGAACAGAATTTTCAAAAAGAACTTTCAATGTCAAATTGTCTACAATATAATTTGTGGTATTTTTCCATAAAAAGATCTATTTGTTAAAATTGTGTTTTCAACACTCCCTTCCTCAAATAAGTTTTAAAAAGTGCGGTACTATCAATGTCATTTTATGTAGATCATTTTCTGAGGGGGAGCTTTTGAAACAAAAGCCTTTTAATGTGTTGGGAACATCTCATAAATGTCAATTTTATGTATCTAAACACATTTCATGAAATTAAAATGTGGAAACTTATAATGTCTATTAATAATATACATTGTTCACTAAGGCATCTTACTCCATCTTCAACATTTTGTGGTGTCATATCAATTTTTCATTCCAATGTCAAGTCTTAATAAATATTGGTATCCCACATATACTGTTGAAGGGGAGCTATCCGGAAAATGAATTCAAGCAATATCGTGGTATAATTTTTCTCCCCATGGAATTTTTCATGTCAAAATTTTAATCAATTGGTATTTCAAATACTAAGTGTTTTATTATTTAAAATAAGGGGAGAAAATATGATTAAAATATGATATAGAAGAATGTGATCTTTAAGACTCTAAGTGCAACTCTTTCCTTCATGTGCTAAACAATTTTGAATCTCAGAGCACATGTGTAGGGGGAGTATTTGAAAATAACAATGTCAGAAAATGGTTTTATGGTTTGATCTTTATACCCATAACCAATTAATCTCACGATGTCAATGAAGTCATAAGGTGGTTAAGGTTAGGTATAAGTCCTACGATCTAACCAGAACCGGAGGGATCTACCCAAGGACAATCCATAGTTAGAAATAGCAGTCCTTAGGTATGATTGGAGAAGAATGGGTATAAGGGAAGAATTCGACTAAGATTGAGCTAACACTGGAACAATCACAATAAGGTATTAGTAATAACGTCTTGGTAAGCATTGAAGGGGTTGAAAAATGAAAAAGAAATGTATGGATAAAGGGTGAAAACAAAGTAGCCCTCCAAACAACTTAGGCAGAAACCGGGTCATTAAATAATCTATCAAAATCACAAAGATGATTGTTGATATTGAAAAAAGTCGTCATGGACCCAGTGATGCAATGCACAACCCTTCCTAGCCATTCGGGTTTCTATCAAAAGAAACTTGTCCCATTTGTCACAGAGATACACACGTTATCTATTGACAACTCACTCCGATATTGTTAATATTGAAAAGGTAGCAGTCTGCTCCAGCCTCCGATTACTAAAACCAAAGTGCACAAATCGAGTCTAAAGCCAAAAGAGATCAAATTATAAATCTCATTAGGACACAATGTAAAAAATACGCTTGTTGAACACAATAAAGTTCACAAGTTGTAACAAGGAGTCCTACGCATTATCCTTGAGATCTTGCCAGAACATCCGAGTGATACTTAAGTATTCACAGTGAAGATGGAAATCCTACTTGAGCCAACATCAAACAAGCTCTTGGTACGTAACTTACAAGATTCTATATGAATCAAACTTGTGTCAACTGGAAAGAAACGATGATGCGATTCTATGTGAATCAAACTTGTTCCAGTAAAATGAATTGACGACTTAATCAAAAAGACAGTAACTATCTGATTCACTCTTATCGTGTTGTCTGCTTTGAGATGCTCCGGTAACGAGAATAGCTAGTACAGCTGCGAAACCCTGTCAAGAAGATTCATATGAATTCTATTTGATCACAGGCAGTATTTATACTGATTAACGAGGAACCGTGGTTATTGCAACCGTATTCGACGAAGTGACAAAGATACTTTCGTCCATATATGTTGTTTATTACTAACCTTTTAAATGCAGATTCAAACGTCGGAGCTGCAACCATGTACCAGCGAAGTTGGATTCATTACCACATACTCATTCTCGAGCTCTAAAAGTCAATCATTTAGCATCAAGATTGTTGATCCTAAACTTCCTCAAAGATCTTCAAAGTTAAATCAAGAATCTCATTTTGGGGAGATTGTTAGCCTTATGTTCATATAAGACAAGCAAGAATGCGATAAGTATGAGTATGTCGGTCAAGAGCACAAGATGATCAAGAAAGTCAAATAAAGATGATTCAAGTCAAGGAGATGATGTAAGATAAAGATCATAAGAACTCAGAGTCAAAAGATAAAGGCTCAAGATCAAGGTCACAAAGCATGAATGAACAGAGCCATTACAAACAAGAAAAGACAAAGACTAAGGCCGAAGATAAACAAGGCAAAGCATAAACGTCAAAAGTCATATCTTCAACATCAGAGGAGACTGTGATAAAACAAGACAACCTCCTACAAGAATGTTATCGGTCGTATAAAAACGTCAACATAGAAGATCAAGAAAGAGACCTCAACATTGGGGGAGATTGTTAGCCTTAATTATATTAAGTCAAACAAGATGTTATTATCAGTCTAAGTAGTCAAACTAGGTCTTGTAAAGTAATAGGCTAGTCGGGTTCAACGGACTTGGATTGTAATCTAATATTGTCCGTGTTTCGGGCTCAAAGCCCAAGATATGCCAAGCCCGGCCTAAGTAGAAAAGCCCATACGCCTACATGTTGGATAGGGGTATAAAAGAAACCCTCTCCACACATGGAGAGGGTGTTGGTTGCATTTGTCACATTTGTAATCCACTAATTTCTCTCTCTTAATCTAACATTCCTAGTTTCTTTCTCTCTCTACTTTTCTTTCCTTGTTGCCGGTTCAAATCAAGCTTATTAAGGAGCTTATTCGAGTTTGCTTATTAGTTGTGAAGGATTTTATATGACCAACATGTGGTATCAGAGCTGCAGGGGTGTTTCGTATCATGTGTTTGTTGTTCTGGTTACTGTTTATGTCCAAGTTACTGTTCATCACTTTCATTTACTGTTCACTCATTTTATCTTTTTGTTTTTTTCTTGTGAAAAAGTCAAGAATAGGTTGTTTATTGTTGTTACAAGTTCTGTCATCAATCTGGTTCAAATTTGCATTTTTTTTGCTTATAAGACATGTATAGACGCAACAAATCTGGGTCTGCTTATTGGGTTTCTTGGTTGCGTTTTGACAAAATGACAAAAACAGATGTGACTTGCGTTTTGTCTCAAGTTGAAGACCTTTACGTTGCACATCTAAACGACATGCTGCAAAAAAAATTTAGAAACATTGCGTTTTGTCTATCAAGGTTGCGTTTTGTTTCTGTTGCGTTTTGACTAGCAAGAAAAAGGGTTGTGTTTTGTCTTGAAATCTTGCGGTTTGCCCCCAAGACTCAAACCGAGTCAACCCGGTCATTACCGAGTTGACCCAGTCAACTCAAAGAGTCCAAACCAAAACAGAAATGAAATGTAAAAGAGAAGGTCAGACTTGATGCTAAACCACAACAACATCAATAAATTTAAACCATAACAACACCAACACAAATCTAAATCCAACAATAATCTATCCTAATCTCTTCGTCACATTTAACAATCCCATCTCCACATCTCCACAATCAAACAAGACTCGAAACTTAATAACAATCAAGATCTCAGATTATGTTTCGTGTGGTACATATACTTGTTTAGACCAGATAATGATCACTCACACGAAATCCACATCTCTTCATTGATCTTTGTAGAGATATAACCGTCTCTTTTAATTTTTGAATGTAAAGAAATGATTTATAACTATATTATAATCATCTCTTTGTTTCGAGTTCATATAACAAACACGCAATCAATAATACCTACCCGAGACCATTTAATGATCCTGAAGCCATCGTTTGGTGAATGGTTTACATAAACTGAGAGATTAAAGGGTTCGTTTGGTTGCGTCTGGGTCATGTATGAGTAACAAATATTGGTGATTTATATCATTTAGATGGATTGCTGTGTGGGTTTTTGATGGAGATTTTAGGAAGGAGATATTTGTTATTTTGTATCTGCTCGAATGTGAGATAAGAAGCAGATGGGAGGCGGATGTGAATATGTTTAGGGTTAAATGGAGAATTATTAGGGATTGGTATAATTATATCTTCAAACCGGGTTATATGTTTTCTTGGGCCGATCCATGATAAGTGAGGTGGGCCAAGACTTTGTTTTTTTTGGCCGCGTGTTATTATAGCTTGGGTTGGATTCAAGAGTTGATGTTGGGACGAATTTTGTGATAGTAGGCCGTAAATAAGATAAGGATTATCTATACTGTGGCTGATTTTCAATAATTGGCTCATTGTGGTGGTATTGTTATGATAATTAAGCCGGATACTAAAATGCTAACATGACAAGTTTAACTAGACAATGTTCATTTGCTGACGACATTCAAACACAACATTTGTCTAGTTTAACGACATAATTGAACAACAACACAACAAACATGATACATAACACTACAAACGATCCGAATAAGATTCACTTAAACGTCAACACGGCTATGGAATTTGGACTTTAATGTCAAGTGATCACGGAGATGATTTGGTATCCCTTATTTGAGATTGAAGTGGGTTTCACGAAGGCGTCTACTTATTTCATCATCGAGACTTCCTTCTAGTTTCTACCCTTTTTCTTCAAACCCAATCTATCATTTGATGACTTGCTTGAACGTATACAGTTATGATTGAGACTTGGATTATCTAGTTATACCCGATGTAAGGAGTTACATTGTAGTACTCACGGGTTATAGCTATCACTTAAAGGAGTTACGTTGTAGTGCTCAGTGTCACACGCAGATGCCGATGTGGATGGTCTCAAGAGGTGTTGTACTTATTTTGGCTCTTAGTTGAGTGTATAGGGTACTTAGAGGCTTTCTTCTGCACCGTTCTTCAATCAACAACAGTGCAAGCTTAAGTAACAAATTTGGGGAATTCTACTTCATTTTCAAGTTTGGTATATCGGGTTTACTTCACCAAGTGGTCACAGCAATAGCCGACAGAATACGAGGTTGGTAAGTTAGCCAGAGAGTATAAGGTTGAGATGTGATCAGCAACTCTCACGGGATATTTCAAGCTACTGAACGTCAATGGAATGATTTTTCAAGGGTTCTGGATAACAGGGAGCTAAGAAAATTATTGGTTCTCCATTAGTATTGAAGCTTGATTCGATTTAGTGGTGTTTCTTTTGAATTCGAAATTTCCAGCCGACTCAATAATCATAAAATCATCCATAATTATTCAAGGTAATTTTTTTATAACTCATTTTAAAAAAATGCAATTATACATAAATTATAAATTCTGAATAGTCAAGAGAAAAAATTAACCATGCACGTTATTTTTGATTTATTAAGCCTTAAACATGGATCTAAACCCTAAATAATTGCAATAATTGTATTCGGACTCTAAATTAAATTTATACTTTCGATTTTATAATTTTTATGACTTGTATATATCAATGTGTGAACCATATAAATTGTTAAAAAAATTGTATAAAAGAACGTTAGATAAATATTGTTGGAATTTTCAATTCTTGCCGTAATGAATTATGAAGAAATTGAAGAAATACATAGAAAGCGATTAGGGTTAGGTTTTTTAAATTTTTTCCAGGTCCAATGCATTCAATGCAAGTATAAAAATTATGTAATTATTGGGGGGAAAATTTAATTAGGGTTTTGTGCATTTATGGGTTACCCGATTTGTGTTTTAAAGTATAAGGGGTGTTTTGTAATTTCTAAACTTTGGAGCTGATTATCGCATGTAAAATAATGTATAGATCAAGAAAAATATGTGGAAGGGTAAAATTGTCATGTGATAATTGTTAATGGTTAAACAAGTATTAATTATATATAATATATATATATAATTCGAATATGTATTTAAAACTGAGGGACCTAAAAGTTAAATTAAGAAAGTACAAGGTCTGATCCGTAATTTAAGTATAAGTATGAAAAATCCATATTTGATATTATTAGGGCTTGTTTTGGTGCAACAAATGGATAATCAAAGATTTATGTTTAATTAAATTAATAACTAAAAGGACTAATTACGTAAATTAAGTAAGATCAAGATTTGATTGTAAATACATAAAATAGAAAACCTGCTAATTATAAAACATGCTAATATTATGGAAACTTACTAGTTAATAGAAACCTGCAATTTTATAGAAACCTGCTATTTATAGGAAACCTCAATATATAGAAACCTGTCTATTTATAGAAACCTATATTTTTAAGAAAGGTCTAAAATTTTTGGGAATGTTAAATTAAGGAACGTTATTAAATCAGGAAAGTATCATTTTGGAAAGTTAATTAAAGGAAAGTCTATTTTGTAAACTTACTATAAATTAGAGAGCTGCTATTTTTGCGTGAAAGTACTCAATAAACAAGAATACTAATCATGAAACATATTAATCATTGGAATATGTTAATCATGGAACGTACTAAACACGGAAGTCATGCAAATTATAGAAAGTAACTAAAAATAGAAAGTTCACCGAAATGGAAAGTAACCTAAATCATGAACAAGTAACTTATACTACGTCCCTTAACATGTAAATCGCATTAAGCATGAAGTGGCTTCCATCTTCTTATCCATCTCTTTCCGTTTACTGCTGACATAAGGTACGGATATTCCGTCTTGCAGTAAGTGACAATCATCTCCTTTCATGATTCATCCCCAGAACTGCATGTTTCCATCCATTTTTATGTCTTTTTGCCATGATCCTTTACATGTTTTGATTCCAAGAACTGTATTCTATTGCCCGAGCTATATATACGCAAAACCATGATTTTACATGACGTTACCACCTAGTCATGGAGGTACCGATGACCGTGACACATGAGGCACCTGTGTCACGACACTTTCGTCGTTGAGAGTTGATTTCACGCGGCTCCCTTTTCATGTTACCAAGATTATATTACTATGTTTTGGAGCAGTAATTATTCAGGGGGCGTATGGTGCATCCTAGTTTTACAGTTACAACGTTCATGGTGATTGGTTGGAGTTGCTCTAACATCCCATCACCTATTTTGGAGCTTGATCCCTCCAACCCATATTATTATAATAAGAGGTCAACCCCTCGTATTACATGTTGAGGCAGCCCCTAATATATGCATGAAT
Source organism: Tanacetum coccineum (assembly GCA_026074375.1). Taxonomy (NCBI): domain Eukaryota; kingdom Viridiplantae; phylum Streptophyta; class Magnoliopsida; order Asterales; family Asteraceae; genus Tanacetum; species Tanacetum coccineum. Next base: position 8,554 of record BQNB010115284.1, read on the forward strand.
TCACTGACAATAATTATTATGACATGTAATGATTATATACCAGTAGGGCATTCCTTATGAAATTATGTTTATACATCCATGATATCTCATTGACATCATCTGACTTCACGTTACCATAGTTATTACATGTTTATTTCCTATTCCTCATGAAGTATTCCCAGTTTCCTCATGACACTCATGATCTTTTCCGATGCTTTTATACTTATTATCCAGGATTCACACTTATTTCTTACAGTTGTTATTATATCCGTTCACTGAGCGTTTATGCTCAGCCGCCGTATTTCGTTTCTCTTTCATATACGGCAGGTATCTAGAGGGAGATTGGGCTGAGAGGAGTGTGTGCTTAGGAATAGACCATTAGCTTCCTTTTCGTTTTTATCGCAGACACTTGTTGTCTATACTATCCTTGGACACATGTTTTAGTCCTTTAGACTTCTTATTACGTATTCAATGTTGATCTCATAAACGAGATCCATGTTTGATGCTGGCTTTCACTTTGTTCTATGAGTATCATTTATGACTTATGGCCTTTATTAGGCTTTGATATGACACCATGATTATGACGTTTCGGCTACTCTCCGAGCGAGTTTGGTCTTTACAATTATGGTATCTGAGCTCAGGCTTCCGACCGTGTAGGCACAAAAACTTGACTCTGTGAGGATTGGTAGACATTAGGTCCTTCAGAATCACGTTTATCTTCAGTCCAGGCGTTTAATCCTTATAATAAACCATATAATCATTAAACCCTTGTTTAGCAATGTCAGATGTGAAACACTCCGTTTTTAATACCGATGCATGAACAATCGCTGCAAGCCGTTCAGAGCAGCCGTGGATAGCCATGCCCACACAGATCGCGAGCAGGGGTCGCGAAGAATACCGCACTGGTGCGTTCGGGTGTAAACCAACCACCAGTCACTATTCATACTTGGTTTGAGCGTACAATAAATAGAAACCCCCATCTTCGAGAAGCATAGCCCCTGATGATGGCAGAGAATTGGATCTCCCCTAATGGATAAGACTTCGAAGTGATGGGCATTTTAATTATGCTTTTAAGACCAGATTGGTTTGTATAAAGGTTCGAGGGTACGCGTAAAGCTTTGGTGGAAAGGCCTATAAGCAGGCCAAGAGGAGGAAGATCGAGGGTCTCCTTACCTTGTACCTTGGGCAGCTTTCAAAGAGCTATACTTTCTTTAGTTTATCCCTCGATGCAGCAAGAGCGCTTTGAAGAGAGATATCATTCCATTCCGCCAGAGGCGAGTGAAACTAAGTACTGAGTACATGCAGCGTTTCCCTTCGCCTAGCGGTTTTCTGTACAGGCGCTGTGGTACTATGAAGGGGCAGAAGAGCCAGGCGAAGAACTTTCGGTGGGTCTTCATAATCAATCTTGACCATGTCATGATAACACAGTTTACAGGATGTGCTCAGGTTCGATGCTGCACGCAACTTGGAAATCCTTCGTGACAGGGATGACTATGATAGGTCCGAACGTTCAGACAAGAGGTAAACTTTCAGTAATCGAATCTGTGAGACCTTATTCCATGTTTTATCATCCTTATCCTTATATCATGTGCCACCCAATTATTCTTTCAGGCACAAGAGTGGAGACCGTTATCACCCTTACAGTCAGCAGGGTAGTCACAAGAGTCACGGTCAGAGTGATGACCGACTGAAAAAATGACCGTCAAGGTCTGACAGGCAGGGCGGTGGTGTACATACCATAAACAACAATACCAACAATCAACTACTCCCTCGTGTGACACAACAGGAATTCTGGTGCTGGACGCGACAAGGGAACGAGGCCACAAACCTTCGATCTACCAACATCGGGTAAATCATTTGAAATAATAAGTTTAATCTCTTTATGTCTCAAAGTTCATGTCTTACGATCTATCATTGAATCAGGTTCCCAGTAGGGGGGTGAGTCCAGGGGTACCCTCTGAGGTTAATACTCACCCTGTTGCACACATGTGGACAGCGTAGCCACCCAGGAGAGTGTAGTCCGTGTTGCATGGGTGACTATGCTGCCTTCAATTGGCCAGCTTGTCACCTTCAGCGGGACTGTAAAGAAAAGAACTTTTGTGCTAGTTCGTCTGGTCATGCAGATAAGAAGCCAGACGCATCCAGGCCATGTCCTTTGCACTTAACTCAGGATCAGTCCTGCAAATACTAATCTCAGGTACCATCACATGGTGCATTAATTATATTTCGGAGTAGGGACTGTGCAAGTGTTTGTTTTATTTGATACGGGTGGCGACCACATTCTGTGAATATCACCAATTTTGCCTCATGTTTACTATTGACACCTATATTACTGGATCAAGAATTATGTATATCCAACTGCCCATGAAATACTCCGCACGTAGTACCCATGAATAGAGATCTTCCTCTACAGTTTGATGACAAGATTCCGTTCAGTTATTGCAATTTCCCTTGATATGTGTGAATATTACCATAATTACTGGGTATAGAACTGGTTAACAGCACACCATGGGCTATACGATTGACTGTCATTACCCCTGTCGTTTTATATTCGGCGTATACATAGCCCTGACTTTATTTATCAGGTTCCTTACGGGAAAATCTATGAAGATCATTTCCGCTTTTAAAAGCAACGTACATTACTATCGCATGGCTGCTGAAGGTTTCTTTTGGCTACCCATTCAAGACAGACGATTCTGACTTTACTTCTATACATGGATCAGCCGAATTTTCCGAATTTCATGACGTAATTCCGAAGAACTTCCAGGAATACCTCCTATTCGCGATGTTGATTTAACATTGGATCTTAATCCCGGGCTGAGCCTATCTCCAAAGCACCTTATCGCATGCACCGATTGAGTTAAAAGAGTCGAAAGACCAATACAGGAATTGATAGAGAGCGAGGTTTTATTCGCTCCGGAGTGTATCGCCATGGGTGCAAACCCCGGTTTCTGTTTTTCAAGAAGAAAGGACGGTATCATGAGATTATGTACGACTACCGTGAATTGAACAATGATCACCATTCGTAAACTTATCCCCTCACGAAATCGAATGATTAATTTGAATCAGCTTCAGGCCTAAACATTTTACCCAAAGATTATTTACGATCTGGTTACCATGCAGTTGCGAGTGAAAAGAGCAGACATTTCTAAGACCTGCTTTACGCCACTCGTTATGGTCATATGAATTCTTGGGTATTCCTTTTAGGTCTCCACTGAAGCACTAGCTGTATTTATGGACTTGAAGAACCGATTTTCATGAATTCTTGGACAAGTTCCGTCATCGTGTTCATTGATGATATCCCTGGTTTTCTCTAAGTCTAGGAGGACAAACAAGAGCACCCGCAAAGTGCTACAGATTTTACGACAAGAGAAATTATATGCCAAGTTTTCCAAGTGCGAATTTTGGTTGAGTAAGGTGGCATTTCTGGGTCACATTGTTTCAGCAGAAGGAATCACTATGGATCCGGCGAAGGTTGAGGCTATCACCAAATGGCCAAGACCGACGTCTGTGACCGAAGTACGGAGTTTTCTTGGATTAGCAGGTTATTACCGCAGATTCGTAGAGGGTTTCTCACGATTAGCCTTACCCTTAACTAAGCTTATGGAAAAGGTGAGAATTTGTATGGAAGTAGAGCAAGAAAATATAAAAGAGCCTTTGGAAAGAGCTAAGCAACGTTTGTGTTCCTCGCCTATTCTACTCTAACCATCTGGATTCAAGGTGGATTTCAGATTTACAGTGATGCTTCTAAGAAAGGTCTTGGTTGTGTACTCATGCAGCATGGGAAAGTGATTGCCTATGCCTCACGACAACTAAAGCCCTATGAGGTGAACTATCCTACTCATGATCTGGAGTTAGCAGCCGTTGTCTTCGCTCTCAAAATTTGGAGACACTACCTTTAAATGGCGAGGTCCGTGTGATATTTAAACCAATCAAAAAAGCCGTAATATAACTTCACGGCAAGCAGAATTAAATAAGCCAATAGGCTGTTGGTTGGAGTTATTGAAGGATTATGACACCAACATTCAGTACCATCCGGGTAAAGCAAATGTTATGGTTGATGCTTTGAGTAGGAAGTTCGGTATGATAGCTGGGTATCAAGGTGGAAGAAGGGATTATTCCGTGACCTTGAGCGTTTGGATATCGAATTATGTGAGGCGTGGAACCAGAGTGGTTTCTGGGCAAGTCTGAGGTTGAGCCTAACTAATTTCGCAGATCAAGACAGATCAGAAGGATGAACGGAGAAATCTGTGGACAAATTATTCAGATATATTGATCACAAGACCGAGTTTTCGCCGTTGATGACTTGGCCATTTTAATGGCAGTGTACTAAATTATAATGCGTACCAAGGTCCTACACGTTCGAGAAGCCTTGATGACTGAGGCTCAAAGTTCCCCCTTTTCAATCCATCCAGACGACGAAAGGTACACATCTCAAGCAACCTTTTTGGTGGAGTGGAAGAAGCGTTATTGTGGCCTAAGTTTGTTCAAAGTGTTTAATAGTGTCAGCAGGTTAAGATTGAACACCAACTTCGAGTGGGTGATTACAACCGTGTAGAGATTCCCTGTTTGGAAGTGAACGAAATATCCATGGATTTTATGTTACGATCCCTGCAATCCCTACCCCCGTGGTTTACAACGGACACAGAGGAAACCGGATGCCTAATCTGGTTGTTGTAGATCGCATTGACTTAAATCGGCACATTTTCTTCCTATCCGTAAGGATTACCGCCCCCCGTTAGTAACAATAGCAGAAAAATATGCCAACAAGAAATTGTTCATTACACGGTCTGCCACAGCGATCGTGTCAGATAAGATCCACGTTTCACACGTCTCCATATTTCTGGAAAGGTTACAGAAAGCTTTGGAACCAGCTCAAGTTTAGTACACTTTTCATCTGAGACAGACGGACATCGGAGCGTACGATCAAACATTAGGGATAAGTTACATTCATTGCTTTAGAATGGGCCATGAAATTGGGAATACTATATATGATCTAGTGGAGTTTGCCTACAATAACAGTTGGCATGGCAGCATTAAATGTAAATGCGCTCCTTTCGAAGATGGTTGTATGTAGGTAAGTGTCCGTGTCCTATTGTTTTTGGGAACATATTGGAGAACGTAATTCTTAGAGTCCGGAGAAAGATTGAGGTGACTAATGAAAAGGACGAGCGTCGCCAGGAAAAAGCTTAGGAACGCGGACATCCGTCAGAATAGTTACGCTGACAGGCATCGCAGAGTCTTTAGAGTTCCACTGTGAGCATGTTTTCTGAAAGTATCACCTACACGGAGTCAAGCGTTTTGGTATCAAGGCATAAATTCTTTGTCCCTCGTTTACATATGACCATTTGAAATTCTTGATCGCGTGTGAGGTTTTTCCTACATATGGGCGTTACCTCCTCAGCTAACTCGATGTTCACAATGTGTTTTTCACGGTATCATTACTCAGAAGGTTGACAAGTATCCTCCTTTCAACGTTATCTCTGATCCATTCGAATTCAATCCTGAGGATTTATCTACACGGAAGAGCCAGAGTCTATTCTAGATACGTCAGGGGACAGAGTCATGAGAACTAGATGATCCCTTTTGTCAAAATCCTTTAAGGAATCAACCCGAGCGGTGAAGCCACTTGGGAGACCTATGGAGACTATACGGACTTCATATCTCCTCATTTTCTTTCATGATCTGGTATGTCCTTTCACTGTATCATGTTTCCTAATTCAAGCAAATTAATTCTTTAAAGATGGGAAGAAGTTGTAAAACCCTAAAATTAGAACAAGTGCAAAATTACCAAAATGGCACCTAATGTCAGAAAATCAAATAAAAGCATGAATAAAATTCAATCAAGGATAAAAATTATAAAGTCCATCAAAGTACAAGTAAAATTTTCTATAAGATTAAAAATCATATAATAAGCATGAAAAATCATTATTTCTTATATTTAACATTTGGCCGAAATAATTATAAGTTAATTACTTATAATATACAATTAAATATAAAATAAAATAAGGAAATTATAAAATATTTTTAGGTAAAATTAAATCTGATTTTATCCCTTAGAAATACCCAAAATCTCGGCATTTTATGTTGTATATCTTTTTATATACAATTTCTTCATTTGTAATAATCTTAAAAAACCATTTCCAAAACCCAAAACAATTAAAGTGGCAGCATCCCTAATTTTTTTCAAGGAAAGGAACGAGTTTTCTAGGTTCTTGGAGTACAAGGGAGCTGAAAAATTATTGGTCATTCGTTTGAAAGCTTGATTCGATTTATGGTATCTGTTGAATTCAAATTTCCTAGACGAACTCAATAAATTCATAAAATCATCCATAATTATTCAAGGTATTTTTATAACGCATTTTACATTATATAGATCTGATATGTTCATGAGAAAAATTACCATGCACGTTATTTTGATTTATTAAGCTTAAACATGATCTAAACCCTAAATAATTGCAAGAATTGTATTCGGCTCTAAATAAATTTATACTTTCGATTTTATAATTTTTATGATGTGTATATATCAAGTGTGAAACCAGATTAAATAGTTAGAAAAATTTTGTATACAAGACTTAGATAATTATTGTGGAATTTTCAAATTTGCCGATTTTGAATTATGAAGGAAATGAAGAAATAAATTGGAAAAAACTGAATTAGGGTTAGGGTTTTTATATTTTTCCCAGGTCCAAATGCCATGCTAATGAATGTATAAAAATTATTAATTATTGGGGAAAATTTAATTAGGGTTTTGTGCTTTATTGTTACCCGATTGTGAATAAAAGTATAAAGGGGGTTTTGTGTAATTTCTGAAACTTTGGGGTCTGATTATGAGTCATGTTAATATAATGTAAAGATTCTGTATGAAAAAAAAGTAGAGGGTAAAAATTGTCAATTTGATAATTGTTATGGGTTTAAACATGATTAATTAAATATAATAAATATATATCAAACAATTGTATTAAAAAACTGAGGGACTACAAGTGTAAATGTATGAAAAGTACAAGGTATAGATCAGTAATTTAATATTAAGTATTTGAAAATACCATATTGATATATTATGGCTTTTGTTGTTTGCAAAAATGGATAATAAAGATTATGTTTAATGTCAATTAATAACTAAAAGGACTAATTACGTCAAATTATGTAAGATCAAGTATTGGATATGTAAAACAGAAATACGAAACCGTGCTAATAATAGAAATATGCAATTTATTGTAACTTACCATTTATAGAAACCTGCTATTTATAGAAACCTGCTAAATTATTAAGAAACCCCTATATATAGAAACCTGCTATTTATAGAAACCTACTATTTTTAGAAAGTCTATTTTTGGGAAGTTTAATTATGGAACTTATTAAATCAGGAAAGTTATCATTATGGAAAGTTAATTAAGGAAAGTCTATGTTTGGAAACTTACTAATAATTAGCCAGCTGTTATTTTTGGAAGTACTCAATATAGACAGAATACTAATCATAAACATATTAATCATGGAATAGTTTAATCATGGAACGTACTAATCATGGAATCATTCTAAATTAAGAAAGTTACAAAATGGAAAGGTAACCTTAATCATGAACAAGTAACTTATATATTCCTTTAACATGTAGAAGTCGGCATTAAGCAGGAGGTAGCATGCTTCCATCTTCTTATCCATCACTCTTTCCGTACTGTGCTGACATAAGGTACGGAAATTCCTTCCTTTCAGTAATGACACTTCTTTCTTTCAAGATTCATTCCCCAAACTGCTATGTTTCCTAAGTTTTTAAGTCCTTTTGGCCATGATCCTCTTACATGATTGATTTCAAGACTTATTCTATTGCCAGCGAAAGCTATATCTACGCATGACCCTGATGTTACATGACTTACCACCTAGTCATTGGAGGACCTATGACCGTAGAGGACACATGAGGCACTGTGTCACGACCTTGTCGCGTTGAGAGTTGCTTACTCGGCGTCCCTTTTCATGTTACCACAGGAAGATTATATTTCATGTTTGGCCAATAATTATTCAGGTGCGAAAGGGTCATCCTAGTTTTACATGTATACACGTTCATGGTGAATTGGTTTGTGTGTGCTCTACATCCCATCACATTGAAGCTATCCCGTAATCCCTCCACCCATATTTATAAGATGTCACCCCTCTAATACATGTTGTGGCAGCCCCTCTATTATATGCATGTTTCACACATTATTATTATGAATGCATGATTATAAGAGCTCGTGGGCATTCCTATGATTAAATGTTTATACTATTTCCATGATTTCTCCTGACAATCTCTGACTTCACGTTACCATGTATTACATGTTTATTTCCTATTCCATTCATGAATGTAATCTCCATTTTCTCCCATGACACTCATGATCTTCTCCGCTGCTTATACTTATTATCCAGGGATTCACACTTAATTACTTGACATTGTTAATATATCCGTTTCACTGAAGTCGTATGCTCAGCCGTATTTCTTTCTCTTTCTTATATTCGTTATACTCAGTATCTAGAGGAGATTGGGCTTGAGAGAGTGTGTCTTTAGGAAGTGACCTTTAGCTTCCTTTCTTTTTATCGCATACACTTTTGTTGGCTATACGACTGGACACATGTTTTAGTCCTTTAGACTATCTTTTAACGTTATTCATGTTGATCTCATAATCGTGAGCCGATGTTTCGATTCCGGCTTCCACTGTTGTTCAATGCTATCATTATGACTTTTGAAGTGGGTTTCACGAAGGCGTCTACTTATTTCATCATTGAGACTTCCTTCTAGTTTCTACCCTTTTTCTTCAAACCCAATCTATCATTTGATGACTTGCTTGAACGTATACAGTTATGATTGAGACTTGAATTATCTAGTTTCCAGTAGTCGAGGTGGTTGGTTGAAGACCTGGTTACTATCACTTAAAGGAGTTACGTTGTAGTACTCAGTGTCACACGCAGAAGCCGATGTGGATAATGTTAAGAGGTGTTGTACTTTTCATATACTTTTGACGTTAGGTATAGGGTACTTAGAGTCTTTCTTCTACACCGTTCTTCAATCAACAACAGTGCAAGCTTAAGTAACAAATTTGGGGGATTTCACTTCACTTTCAAGTTTGGTATATCGGGTTTACTTCACCATGTGGTCATAACAATAGCCGACAGAATACGAGGTTGGTAAGTTAGCCAGAGAGTTAAAAGGTTAAGATGTGATCAGCAACTCTCACGGGATATTTGAAGCTACTGAACGTCAATGATACTTTACAGTCTCAGCAAAATCTTTCAAAGTTCTTCAATGTCTTTCATAACTTTTCAGGTATGTTGCTTCTATGACAAGGAACTTTCTCGTTGTATAATGGTCGACAGTCATTGATGCTTCCGAGAAGTTCAACCATCATGGGGAAAAGATGTGTACATCGAGATTAGTTGACTCTTGATGTTACCATGTCAACTGTAGGGGGAAGTAGTGTAGGACTCTTTACTTAGTATGGTTTTGTGAAGTATTCTACACAGCGTTGAGAAGAATTGTTGAATGATCTCTTGATGTTCAGTCAAACAAATATTCACCACGACCAAAAACGTTCCATGATACCTATAGAAGCAGTATTTAGATGATATGGTTGATGTTTCTTCAACAATTTCCGTTGTGCACTTTAAAATGTTATGCTAGAAGATCGTTTCGAACTACATCAACGTTCTGAAATTGCTCAAGATAAGGATGTTGGTTTGGGGGGAAGCTGATTCAAAATAATCTCCAAAAAGAAGTCTATTGAAGAAAGCTATTTCAAGTCATGCTAGTATGAACTTTAGGGGGGAAGTTAATCAAACTCATGCATACTACAATGGTTTTCAAGATAAGTCCAAGAATAAAGATCAGCTGGAGTACTAAGTTTCAAGGGGGGGGGGGACTAGAAGACCAAAGAGTCATCTTCAGATTGGGAAGGCTTGGATGTCATTTTATTATGTTGGTATTTGTCTTGTTAGGAACAATGTATGTAATTTGTTCATGCCCCACATATTGGGGGAAGATTGTTAGCCTTAAAATATGTCGGTTAATACTGGGAATTGAATTAGTTTACATTAACCGGACACGCAGGGACTAGAAATGTCAAGTGTAGTAAGTAGATCGTAATGTCCGGGCTATATTTTCCCCCTCCATACTTCCATGGAGGGGTGAGGATAAACATTTGTCTCATAAGTGTGTGGTGTTTCTCTCTCTAGAAAACACATACACTTTTTCCTTTCTCTCTCTAATAATATGGCAACTTATTATTTCTATCCTCCCCGACCTTCGGATCATGTCTTTTGTTAGTGAAATCTTATGATTAACAGTGTACCCATCGTAGGTGTTCCCTCCAAGAACACCCGGGCATTAATGAAAATAATATGTACCCATCATAGGTGTCCCCTCCAAGAACACCCGGGCATTTATGAAAATATTCATGTGTATGTAATTGTTGGCTCTGAAGACTCAACCAATCATATTCCGACATGTTATAACGTTCGTTTGCCCAGTGATAGCTAATCACCCGAACGGGGATTGTTAATCCCGAATAGATCTATTTCATAACATTCGCGCTCACCCTCCAAGTGATTACAGTTCATGCAACCTAAGCTAATTCGTAATCATTTCCAAAGTAAAGTATGTATTCGCGACTGAAAATGAATTCAATTAATGTATCCCATAGCGAGCTATGCAAATAAGTATGTAAACCAATTTGTAATCAACCATGTAAACGCATTTGTAAACAAATAGGAGTATGAACCCACCACTACTGAAGAAAAACAGGATAGAAGAAATGAAATGAAAACAAGAGCAACCCTGTTGATGGAACTTCCAAACAAAGACCAACTAAAGTTCCACTCATATCAAGATGCAAAGTTGCTAATGGAGGCTATAGAGAAAAGGTATGGAGGGAACAAGGAGTCCAAGAAGGTTCAGAGGACACTTCTCAAACAACAATATGAGAACTTTGCTGCATTAAGTTTAGAAACAATGGATCAAGCCTTTGATAGGTTACAAAATGTAACATCCGATAATTTTCAGAATTTTAAAGGACTATTTTAACCTTTGACTTTTCAGGTCCGATTTGACTTTTTGACTTTTGGTATTTTATTGTCACATAAAAGCGATTACCGCGTAACCAATAATTTTTCTAAACATATTTAAAAGAGATATATGTTATTCCTAAGTTGATTTATCAAAAACGAGCCACTAAATCACATTTTCACGATTCGGACTCTAAAGCAATTTGATGTAAAACGACATTCCTGACAACTTTTTAGTTTTGACCGAGACACGAAAACAGTCAGAAAGTGACTGAAATGCCCTCGTAAGATTTTAGAAACAAGAAAATAATTAAATTATATTTAATTAACACGTTTTATTAAATAAAAATATTTAATAAATTAGTCACCATTTTATTTAGTAACGTTTGTTGATAACGCAAATATTCGAGTTAAAAATTTATTTTTATTTTTACTTTCAGACAAGACATAACCGGGTTTCCAAATAAATAACAAATATTTTTATAAATGTTATAAAAATATTTATGAAATACTATCAAATGAATACTCATTTTTGTTGGAAAAATTATTTGGAAAACAATGGCGCAAGTTTCGTATTTTGAATCATCCGATAAGTGGCTCAAATGTGTCCGAACCAATATTTATCAAAAGTTACACTTTTTGCCCTTGTGAAAATATTACAAAACTAACCCCATCTATTTGTAACTTGCCAATTTACTTTACATTTTTTTTCATTTGGAAATAATAAACACACACACATCTATGTCTCTCTCCCTCTCCCCATTTCCGGCCGGCCACCGCCGCCGCCGGAAAACTTTTCCAGCGAGTTTTCCGGCCGAGTCCAAAAGTGTTTCTCATCAACCGATCTATCCGATCCCCACACCCACGCGCTGCCACCACCACACCCCTGCCACCGCTACCCCGCCACACATCACCTCACCAAGCCATCCCCACCACTTCAGACCCATTAGCGTGCGTGTGGTTTTAAACCCCCACCAAAAGGGTGCGTCGGGTTTGGTGTTGCCCCAAAAAGGGGTGTGGTCGGGTTGGGTTTTGCACCACAAAGGGTGTGTTTGATTCTACACCAGCCGGGGTGCGTTCGGTTTGTTCTTTGCACCACGTAGGGTGCGTTTGGCTGTGTAGAATCACCCTAGGGTGCGGTTGGTTTCATTCTCAGCCGAGGGTGCGTTTGTTATTTTAAACAACCCAAAAAGGGAGTTTGTTTTTGTTCGGTTATAAACCACCAACAAGGGTGCATTTGTTTATGTTTTTATTGGCACGTAGGGTGCGTTTTGGTTCTGAAATAACACCACAGCAGGGTGCGTTTGGTTTGCACCAAAATGGGTGCGTTCGGTCTGGGCTTAACAACAATTAGGATGGGTTCGATTTGTGTTTAACAGCCACTAGGGTGCATTGTGGTTTAACAGAAACACCACGAAGGGTGTTTGTTTCGGTGGTTCAGCAGCAGCCCGCACAAGGGTGTGTTTGGTTATGTAGAAAATAACTAAGGGTGCGTTCGGTTGATTAGGAAACAATAAGGGTACGTTTGGTTTTACAGAAATATTAAAGGGGTGCGTTTGGTTGATATAGAAAGCGTATAGGGCTGTTTGGGATAATAGAAAAACTATAAGGGAGTGTTTGGTTGGCTATGAATCCGCACAAGGGTGCGTTTGGGTGAGCAGGAGACCGTAAGGGGTGCGTTTGGGTGTGCAGAAAACCGTAAGAGGGTGTTTGGGTTAGCATATTTCCGAATAGGGTGTGTTTGGGTTAACAGAAAAATCATAATGGTGCATTTGGGTTTGGTTGTGCAGTTAGGGGTGTTTGGTTGTGCAGTTAGGGGCGTTTGGTTGTGCAGTTAGGGGCGTTTGGTTTAGCAGTTAGGGGCGTTTGGTTTAGCAACAAGGGTGCGTTTGATGGTATAAATCGACTAATAAAATATATCGAGATTTATAAATATAAAACCGGATATATATATTGGTGGTTTAAAATGGTTAAATAAATATGATATTAATTATTTTGTTTAGTTTAGATATAATATATATATATATATATAT
>BQNB010115285.1:0-21589 GCA_026074375.1 Tanacetum coccineum
TTGAGGAAGGTGAGCCAGTTAATACAGCATATGCAGGTGCAACTACTTCAGGAATCGGAGCAATGACTTCTGGTGCTTGTAAATCAACATAAGGTGGGGGATTAAGTGAATCATCAAACATTGGTTGAAACAACAAATCCTAGTCAAATCTCGAAGGTGGTACAAATGATGTTGAAGGAGGAGGGTTTGGCACGAGTCCTGAACTGATTGCTACAGGAGTCATATCATGAAGTGCGGGTCCTGAACTGCTGTGATCAGAAGCATCGCGGTCAGCTCATTAAAGTCAACATGAATGGTTTTAATTATTCGTCTGGTACGTTTGTTGTAAATTCGGAATGCTTTCTTCGTGGGTGCATAGCTAATGAAAATACCAATGTCAGCCTTCGGTTGTAGCTTGCCCAAATTCTTGCAATCATTCGTTGGGTTTAGACAGAAGTGCACCAAACATATTAAAAATGAGAATATACATAGATCGGGAGGTTTGTCATGTAAAAGCTCGTATGGTGTTTTCCCGTGACGACGACGTATCATGGATTGATTTTGGGTTTAACAGGCAGTGGCAACCGCTTCTGCCCACATAAATAAAGGAGCTTTTGCATAAATTAACATAGTGCGTGCTGCTTCAATTAGTGTACGATTTCGTCTATCAACAACACCGTTTTGCTGTGAAGAGCGGCAACTGATGTAATCATGAGAGATGTCAACCTTCTCATAATATTCACAAGCATGTCTTGATTACCAAACTCAGTTCCATTAACTGTTCACTGATGCGTCCGGACGGTTTCCCCTAACCGTACTTGGATCATCTCAAAAAGTTGATAATAAAGGCTGGAAGCTTCATCTTTTAATCGCAACATTTTACCCATGTAAATCGAAGAGTAGTCCGTTCGACAATACGAGTGATCTTATAAGTACTTCTTTCCATTAACACTCGCGACACGCATTGTCCCACCACAGATCCATATGCAATAATAGAGGGTTTTTCTTGATTGTGTCCTCCAGATTTGGGTTGTGGGTTTCTTTGAACTTTTCTAATGCACATGCAGAACATAAGGATCCTTTTCAAACTAGAGCTTAAGAGACCTCGTTACAAGTCCATGTCCTGCAAGTTTGATATGATAGCACAAGTTCAAGTTAGATAGACGACGATGCCATAACCAAGACTTGGTTTTTAGACGACCTTTGACAAGTAGACAAATGGGAGAGGATTGCATCAATTCCCGAGGAGAGTGAATAAAGATTATCCCCTCTAGATCCAGTCAATAAATCAACACCTTCTAGATTAAAGAATGAAGCCATGTGTGTTGACGAAAAGCTACTCGAGATAGGAATCACAGAATTATCCCATAGAAAAATAGATTATGCCCAAGTCCTCAACGTAATAAAGACCCATGAAATAGTAAACATTCCCAATCTATAGTCTCCCATAACCCCATTATCCTAAGCAACTTTGATCATTATCGAATTTGACTGTACCCAAGAATTTACTGATGAAATTGTGAGCCTGAGAGCTAATCACTGTTCATGAGCTTCGAGCAACCGGATACCAAATACCAAGAACGAATTGGACAACCTGCATTCATTAAGAGAAGGAATGGAATATTAGGTTTTTAAGATACCCAGGATTTACTGGGTTCCTGTTTGTTAGCAGACATTGGTTTTATAACCTTAGTTTTGCTAACGGACTCAGTATTCTTATTCTTCCTAGGTTTCCTGGAGTATACCAATTTAACCACAGGTTTGGGTGATTCAGATTCTAGAACTATTGGTTTCCTAGAAGGCACTTCATTAGTAGTGGTAATCCTGGTTAAAGGGCACGCATTTCCTACCATAGTGAAGGTACGACCGGTAGGTTTCCAAATATATCCTATCTGAGTGAACACCTTTCCTGTTGGTTTCCAAATATCTTTCTTAGATTTATTCTTTTTAGATTTACTCTTCTTAGGTTTAGCACGAAATTTCACATCATTCATAGAATTAGAAGCACACAAATTATCAGAAGACATGCAATCATCACTGTTAATACAGACATAATCAGAATTATCTTGTTTCTTGGGATTCTGCACAACCGCAGATCCATTAACTTTAACAGTACCATTCTTTTTATTCAAACTAGATTTAACGTTCCTAGGGTGAGCTTCTACTTTATTCTTCGAATTACTACTTGGTGTTTGCAGAATCCTATCATTCCTGGTATTGCCTGAAGGCTGTGATCCGCTAGCACTAGTAGAAAGTCTTACTCCTGTAGAATGCAACACACGCTTGTTAGAAACTATGTTTGAAGTCGAGTCTGGTTTTGTGTTTTCTGTGGATGTGAGTGATTCGGCAAACCTAACTTTCTTGTCCTTTTTCCTCGGTGTGACCTCAATTAATTGAGGACCAAAATTGTTGATGCTAGGGCACGATCTACTTATGTGTGAAAGCAAATCCTGAATGACTTTGGTATACCTAAAGGCAGACTCTAAAAGTGAATCTTGAGGATAATTAGCTTTTACATGTTCGACTATATCCCTAAGGACCAAAGCTTCTTCCTGAGTGTGTTTAATATAG
The DNA here is from genome assembly GCA_026074375.1 of Tanacetum coccineum. Lineage (NCBI taxonomy): Eukaryota > Viridiplantae > Streptophyta > Magnoliopsida > Asterales > Asteraceae > Tanacetum > Tanacetum coccineum. The sequence continues at coordinate 2,551 of BQNB010115285.1, forward strand.
GTAGAGTGAGCAGTCCTTTTATTCAACAATTTGGGCGTGATTGGTTCCATATTATCCTTAGACACATTTGGATCAACAGAGTGGGTTTCAATAGCCTCCTTATCTACAGCTTTTCCTTTAAGTTTCCTTAACTCATTTTTTAGGGCTGCTATGACCAAACCTTGTTCCTGAAGTTTTGCATTTAAATCAGAAATTTCCCCAGACTTTATATTGACTTGTTTAATTAACGCATCACATATGATCTTTTTTGATTGAACACGTTTGTTTAATCGAGTCAAAAGTTGTTTATAAGTCTTTTACAAATGCTCCCATTCTCAAGTAACAATTTTTGTCACTCTATGTACCAATTCAATGTTTAGAGAGTCTCCAATTTCATCCCCTGTCCATTTAGACTGTACTATCAATCACATTTCCATTTAAGGACTTAATTTGCTCTTTCAACTTGACAATGACTGTGTCTTTTGCTTGAGACTGAGCTCTCAATTCACTTAATTCAAACAACTGAGTAAAACTTGGAGCATTTTGATTTAAAACACTGTTTTCTAGTTGAAAATTTTCTTGATTAAGTTGAGAATCAGCTTCCAAAGTGAGGCAATGTTTTTCCAGAGTCGTAAAACTCTTACAAAGTTTATCGTAAGTTTCTTTATCAACAAAATCCTTTTTATTGAGAAGCTCAGTCTTAAGTTCGAGATACCTTGTACCACAACTCCATATCACAGTTTCACAAACTTCCCATTCACGAGACAAATCACAACAGTTTTTACAATTTCATTATCAAGGCTTAAGCCAAAGACGATTCATTTTCATTCAAAACTTGATTTATTTTAACTTCGAAAGTTCTGGACTCCAAGCGATGTTGTTCGACAGCCTGTTCCATTTGATAAAAGACTTTTTAGACATCGACAAGTTCTTCAACCAAGTATTGATTAAAGTTATTGAAGATATCTTTTAATTCTTTTATAAACGGAATGATTTCATCTCGAAAACAAGCCTTTGTATGTTCAAACCCCCACGTGCCCTCAGTGATAGCTGTGGCAGTGGTTCTTTCTTTGACAACCAGATCAAAGCCCAGTAAGATAGCGTTTTTGAGCCTCTTTCAAGCTAGTATACACATAAAAATTAAGTAACATACTTACTTTTTGGAAGTACTTCTGGACCTCAACTTTGATGGTTGTTAAAGAATGAGATGGGTCTAAAGCTGGGACTGAAGTCCTTCCAATTAGCATGGTTCACTATTTATAATCAGATTGTCGAACAAATCATTTGTAAGTAATTCGATTATTAAGAACAACATAATTAATTTGGTTTAGTGGTCAGTCTATGTATACAACCATTGGATCTTGTTCTTTCAAAATCATTTTTAAACGACTCTCTTCACAAAGCATTAATGTCTCATCAGAATCAGGAACCACAATAGTATCCATTTTAAGAATGGTATTCCCGTCATACAGCTTTGGCTTTGACTCCCGAACTTTCTCAGATAGAAAGGTTTATCAACCGATTTGTGCTTGTTTCAGTGTTAGAATCATAACAAATTTTGGAATTAGTCATCATAATGAACAGTTTTGCACAGATTGACCTCTTGTGAAAAATGAGTAATATCAAGTGCTTAATTTTTCTTTTCTAAAGCATTTTCTCTAATCAATATTTTCTGTTTTTCTTCCGATTTCTAAATCATTTTTGAGATTAGAAACTGTTTCATTAAAAGAATCCCTTTTCCTTGTGCACATCAAAAAGAGTTTCTTAAGACGTACAAACCGGACATACTGTTCATTGATCCTGAAAAATTGTTTCAACATTTGCATTTCTTTCAAATCTTAACCTATCCTTTATACCTGTCAAGCTCGGTAGTCAAGTCTTTAATAACATTGTGCAATGCATCACATGGTTAATTTAATTTGTTCAAACAAGATACTTATCACGACATCTTTTGATCAAAAGAGTTAGAATTCTAGACAGTTTCCTGTTTGTTTCACTATCAGAATACTTAGATAAGGAATGATATTGCTATCACTGGTTATTTCAGTTTCTGTCTGACTCACATCATTGGACTGTTAAGAAGACGTCATTATCTGCTCACTTTGATTGAATAAGTCATAGTTCAGATTATCTGGATTGTGTACCTCAGTGAGTGCATCTGAGCCATTCCTAGAGAGATTCGCCATGAGAGCAATCTTTCTGAGTTGAGTCATCACATCAGAGTCATAGGCATCCAGAAAAAACAAAAAAAAATTCCCCCAAAATCGACTTGATAAGCAGCATTGTGGGTGATGACAGTCTGAGAGGTTTGAATGTCAGGAAGTCCTGGATCTGCCAAAAATGCTATTTCTTCCTCTGTTAAAGCTTGACCACTTGCTTGAGCTTGAACCAGCAACACTTTATCATTGAACCATGTTTCATCCCTTTTCCTCTTGGGCTTAGTACACTGCTTGGCAATATGACCCCCCCCCCCCTTTGCAATTATAACAGATGACAGTCCGTTGTTTCCCCGTGTTGCTTCCACTTGCACCAGGTGTGTATTTTCTCGTTGTTCCAGCATCATAAGTAGTTTGTCTCCCCTGAACAGGTTGCACAGTTACTTTTCCATCATAGATGGTAGCTTGTTGACGAGGGTTTGACGAAGTCCTTAGCTGATTGTTGGTAGTAGGATACCGGGATGTGACAACAGCAGTTAAGAACGACATCATGTGATTAATCGCATCAATTGGATCATCCCCTTTCTGGAACACTGGAACAACTAGACCGGAGTCTGGTTGGGAAAATTCAGGTTGTTGCTGTTGATAGGCTGTGGGAGCATATTCCAATTGTGGGATTGATGGTTGTGGAGAATAAACGTTGTGGTAAACTGTGGATTGGTACTCATTTGATGGATAAGATTGAATGGAGTGGTGTTGATTGGTTTGAAATTGTGTTGAGTCTGATAAGGTGTAACAAACTGTGAAGACTGATATGGTGAAACATGAAGTTGAGATAGAGACTTTGGGTGAGTGTGTAGATGAGATTGATAAGCTGGCTGAGTTAATTGGTGAGATGCAACTAAAGCAAGAGGATCGGAGTTGCGTTCATGCATCAAACGAACTTCATTTGCATGTCTTTCCTTGTTGTTGCAGTAAGCATGAAGCTGAGCAAACAATTGGTAGTAGTGCAAGTCTTTGACCATCTAACATCAGTAATCAAATTTTTGCTCCATTCTTCAGGAAAGAGTGTTTAAGAGACTGGTGGTTAACTTGAAACTGCTCCAAGCATCTGTAGATGTTCCTAGCATTGAGTAACAGAGTGAAACCCAAGTAGTACTCATGGTAGACGTCTCTCTTTCTTTTAGTTGAACTTATCAATTCATCAACAGCTTGCACTCTCGTACTGGTTTTGTTAACGACGTTCCTTGCATTACAGTTTAATCTTCTCCTAAAGATCCTTAACAACACGAAGTCGACTCACAAGAGCAATAGATTCCAGTTGGAAGGCCTTGGAAATGATGTTTATTGCTTTGATGTCACAATCAGCTTGAATGGCTTCAGCGGGAGTCAGTTCAACATATTCCTTAAGTCTTGTTACTCCATCCTCAGTGATTGACGACCAAACGAGTGGTCCTTTTTCAACAGAGGCAAGAATCATTCTTCCATGAGGTCTATTCAACATACACAGTTCCATTCGGCTCTTCCAAGAATCATACAAGTGTTTTTCAAGCATTGGTGGTTTGTTGTCTCCTCTTGAAAGAAGTGACTTATCGACAAGAGTCGTCATTGTGGTATCAAAAAGATTACTAATTGATCGATCGGTGGTAGAAAGAAATTGTGTTTGGTTATGTGTTTGTTGAGTCTTGAAATAAATCTTAAAACTACACGGGATTTTACGATTCTTGACAAAACCGGGAAAAACATGTAAATGTTTCACGGGATTTTACAAGTCAAAGAAATAACTGAATAATTTATAATTTGAGTTGATGAGTTTTAAATGGAATTGACTAGTTCGGTTGACAAAGAAACTGACTAGTTCGGTTGTCTAGTTTGGCTGTCAAAGAGACTTGCTAGTTCGGTTGTCTAGTTCGGTTGTCCAGTTTGGTTGTCACTAGATCGGTTCCTCTTGTTCGGTTCAAACTAGTTTGGCTGTCAAAGAGACTGACTAGTTCGATTGTCTCTAGTTCGGTCCTAGCTAGTTCGGTTGTCACTGGTTCGGTCCTAGCTAGTTCGGTTCCCAAAGAAAATAGCTCGTTCGGTTCCCAAATAAGAATAGCTAGTTCGGTTCCCAAAGTAAATAGCTCGTTCGGTTCCCAAATAAGAATAGCTAGTTCGGTTCCCAAAGTAAACAGCTCGTTCGGTTCTGCTAGTTCGGTTGTCAAAGATAACCTCGTTTGGTTATGCTCGTTTGATTCCAACGAAAGCGACTCGTTCGGTTCTAACTTAGATTACTCGTTCGGTTTCAACTAGAGAGACATCGTTCGGTTCCAACAATAGTAATCTAGTTCGGTTCTCTAGTTCGGTTATCTACTTCGGTTCTTCTTCCGTTCGTTCCACACAAAGTATCTTGTACGAATCCACAACTATGAAAAACTTAAATTTTCCAAAACTAAAAAAACACACTTTTGAAAAGGTTTTTCGCAAAAAATCTTGTCCGAAAAAAATAAACTAGTATTTGTTTATTATTAAATAAAATTTATTTTTATATAAAAATATAAATACTAACCCTATAGGAACAATAAAAATAAAAACTTTAAGGTTTTTAAGCCAAAAAAATTTGGATCACTATTTTGCTCTTTGTAAAGGTTTTTGAACACAAATCAAACACAAAAACAAAACACACCACTCCATGGCTCTGATACCAATTGTAGAATTCTAGTAATCTTATGATCAAACCAAGAATAAGAGTGAGATGTGGGTTGTGATGTTAGAGATAGAATGGATGGAAAATAGATGAAGTGTATTATGATGAAATGTTATAAATGGAACAACCAACCCTCTCCAAGACTAGGAGAGGGGCTTATATAGGTCCTATAGGCCGGCCCATGGGTTATGATAGGCTTCCCATGGGTCTTGGGCCGGACTAGATTACTAATCTAATTATTACATAAACTACGAGCTAAGACTGTTATAACTTGGAAGTGACCGACACTTTTTGTGTTTCCATCACATATGCAATAGCATTTTCTCTTTGCATTAACACCACTCCTAGACCTTGGAGTGATGCATCACAGTAAATGACAAAGTCATCGTTTCCTTCTGGTAATGCTAAGATTGGAGCTTCACAAAGTTTCTATTTTAGCAGTTGGAAAGCTGACTCTTGGTTATCTCCCCAGATATACTTCTTGTTTTTCTGGGTTAATTCAGTCAAAGACTTTGCAATCTTCGAAAAATCTTTGATAAATCTCCGATAGTAGTCGACGAGTCCTAAGAATTGGCGTACTTTTGTAGGTGTGATAAAAGATGCCCAATTCTTAACTGCTTCAATCTTGGCGTGGTCAACGTGAATTTCTTGAGTATCAATCACATGCCCAAGAAATTGCACGATACTGATCCAGAAATCACATTTGGAGAACTTGGCAGATAATTTATTGTTTTTGAGTAATTTCAAGATTATTCTCAAGTGATCCGCGTGTTCTTCTTTGTTACGGGAGTAGATAAGAATATCATCAATGAATACTATCACAAATTTATCCAAGTATGGTTTGCACACACGGTTCATGAGGTCCATGAACACAGCATGTGCGTTAGTTAAACCAAATGGCATCACTTGGAATTCATAGTGTCCGTACCGCATTTTGAAAATAGTCTTGGGAATATATTCATCCCTGACTCTCAGTTGGTGATATCCTGATCTCAAGTTAATTTTTAAGTAAACACTCGAACCTTAAAGTTGGTCGAATAAATCATCTATCATGGGTAATGGGTAATGATTCTTTATGGTGAGTTTATTCAGCTCCCGATAATCGATACACATTCTGAAAGATCCGTCTTTCTTTTTAACAAATAAGACATGAGCTCCCCAGGGCGAAGTACTTGGTCGGATAAAACCTTGGTCTGCTAACTCTTGTAGTTGGTCAGATAGTTCCTGCATTTCTGAAGGAGCTAATCTGTAAGGTTCTCGGGCTACTGATGCCACTCCTGGAATTAAATCGATTTGAAATTCTACATGGCGAACTGGGGGATGGCCAGGTAGATCTTCAGGAAAGACTTCTAGAAATTCTCTGACTACTGGTATATCTTCTAGTTGTTTTTTGTCCGACTTCTTCTCTATTACTTGGGATACAAAAACTTAATATATCCTGGATATATACTTTTTGGTTTTAATACAGGATATGAGGCTTAGTCAGGTTTTACTTTGATCACCTCAGATGATCAAAGTTTCACCGTCGATAAGGATGTAGACGACTTTCTTGTCACAGATAATTCTAGCATGATACTTGGATCCCCAATCCATACCATTGACGACGTTGAAACTACCAAGTTTAATTGGCATGAGATCAATTTCAAAAGGTTGGCTTAGCAAGATCAGGGTGCAACCCTAGATAACGGTATTAGTGCCTACTAGGTTTCCATCGGCCATTTCAATTCTAATGGGGGTTGTATCTAGTGTAATTGGTGGGATATTAAGCTTAGAAGCAAGAGATATGGATACAAAACTTTTATCGGCTCATGAATCAAATAATACTTTAGCTAGATGTTGGTTTAGAAGGAACGTACCCGTGACTACTTTCGGGTCTTGGTGAGCGTTCTTGTCCCTCAGCAAGTATGCTCTTCCATGGGCATTGTTGTTTGCCTTTGGGCACTGGTTCTTGTAATGTCCTTTCTCTCCACAGGCATGACAAGTTACTGACCCTGGTTACAGGTTGCCTCTAGTGGCTGGCCGTTTGTTTCTACAGTTCATGGTCAGATGACCCACCTTGTTGCAAGTCTGACACTTGACAGTGCAAGGTCCTGTGTGATGCAGGGTACATTTCTTACACAGGAGAAAGCTTCAAGTATACCTACCGTTTTCAGTTGGGGTAGCAGCATAAGCCCTAATGGTTTTTTGCCTTCTATTCTGTTGTTGTTGGTGATCATTGTTGTGGTTGTTATTGTTGTTGCGGTTATTTTGGTAGTTGTTGTTGGTGAAGGTTCTTCTATCATCAAACTTTCGTTTGTGATCATTGGTTCCTTGCATAGAATTGTGCTTTGTTACCTAATCCATTAACCTCTGGGTTATAGTAATGGCTTCCTCCAAAGTTTGAGGCTTTGAAGCGGTAACATTTCCTTCAATACTTCTGGGTAATCCCCCGATGAAGACTTCCATAAGTTTCTCAGAATTTGGCACCATAGTTGGGCATAAGACTGCCAATTCCTGGAATCTTCTAACGTAAGTCTTGAGATCATTCCCCTTTACAGTCAGATTGTAAATTTCATCTTCCATTTTCTTGACTTTAGTTCGGGGACAATACTTCTTTATTAAGAGCTTTTTAAATTCGGACCAGGTGATCTTGTAGGCTTCCTCTATTCCAATAGGCTGGGAGAATGAATTCCACCAGGATAAAGCTTCTTCAGTTAGAGTACAAGTAGCAAATTTCACTTTGCAGTCCTCGGTACAGTTACTGCAGAGAAATACTGATTCAGTTCGTTCAAACCAGCGGATGAGACCAACAGCGCCTTCCGTACCTTTGAAATTGAAAGGTTGGCAGCTCATAAACTCTTTGTAGCTACATTTTCTTGCTATAGAAGCTTCTCCTTGTCCGGTGTTCCTATTGGTATTGTCAGCATTTGCCATGGTAGCAGCTTGTGCTTCTAGAGCTGCGGCAACACTATCAACAACTAGTTTCCTGATGGCAGCCTGAGACATGGCTGGTGCTGCAGATGTTGGTGTCCTCTTGGGAGCCATTCTATCAACATTTACAAGACAACACAGAATAAGAATTCATTTAATGATAGTCATATCACAAGTCATCGTATAAAAATCAAAAATTTCATACTTAGTGATATTGAATTTATTTGACATATCATTGTATGGATTCTCATTTTGATGCAAGTTTTAACAAGGAAATACACATCCTTTGATATTACATTGTAGGTTATAACGGAAGATCTTGGAATTGACATTCTAACAAGTATTTGACTCATTAGGTTTCTCGGGGACGGGTTTACTTCTCAGTGGTTGTGGTATGATACCGCGACCACTTAGATAACTCATTATGGATCATACCGTACATGAGTAATCATATTTGGATTATTAATCGTATCCATGATACCTGGATATAAAGGTTCGAGAAAACCGGATGGTAAGAGAACCATAGTAATCCCGGATACTTAAGATACGAGTTATCATAATACATGATATAATATAAACAACCATGACATTCATAAATCAATATCATGAAACAGTGAAGTATAATGGAATCACCACTGTATTAAGTCATAAACAACTTGTCTTACATATTTTACATAGTCAAAATTTAACAAGTGTCATTATTTATGCCACACATACAGTGGTTGGATTCTAACAAAAGTTGTAAATGACAAAGATCTAGTCTAGTAGTCTGGTGGTCCTCCCTTTTGGTTCTTGAGCTCACGAATCTTGTCCAGAAGACTCTTCATATCTGATCGGTGTCGAACCTGGATATCCTCGATGATCATTTCTAGATTAGAAACCCTGACGCGAGCAAGAACAATCTCATCGTCATGCCTTATTTGCTCACTCTGAGCACGGGCTTTATGAAGTTCGGTTTCTAGTTGATCAAAATCTTGTTGTATGATTACTTGACCATTACCAAGACCTTCTATAATATCTTCTATATGCTCAATGCCCTTAAGAGGGAGCTCATCTAGGTGATTCAAAATAGTCTTGATTTGTTCCTCATGACGTTCCAGATGCGTCTTATGAGAACTTTCTCTAATCTCAAATACTTGAGGTAGAGCAGATGTAGAGGAGGATGATCGAGAACGGGCTCGTTTCTTAGGTGGTTAAATCTCCTTGGGAAGAAATAAATCTCGTTAATAAAACATTGATGATAGTGGTAACACTGGAGATGGAGGCAAAATAGTTGGTGGAGCAATAGGAGTTTGTGGTAGTGAAATAGGTGATTCATTATTAGTAGCATTATATGCTTGCATAACCTTCATATATGGATCACCGTGGAAAGGTGAGATGGCTAGTGAGGCCGAAAGATGCTTAGCTAAATCATCTGAAGGATTAGGAGAGGTGTTTCCCGGTGAGGCTGGGGAATAGTCCAGTGAAGCCGAAGTAGAGTTAGGAGAGTATGTAGAGGAAAAAGCATCCTCAACATCGACATTAGATGGGACGATAATAGGGTAGATATAGTCGAAAGTGTTTGAAGACATATTTATGAAATAACCCAGTGGAAATAACATAAGTTATTTATATTTAATATAATAGTTATGTATCTTTTACATACTATTTGGGAAATGCAGTGGCACAGAGGACTTTCTTGGATAGGAAAAGTAGTTATAGTTAAGGTCTTAACCATGTTCTCTATAACCGTGGCTCTAATACCAATCTGTAACACCCCCATATTTGATATATAGCAGCGGAAGCTAATCTGGGGTATTACTTCATGAATCATAGTCACAATAATAGAAAACGACTCAAAAGAGACGTTTTTGAAAGATAGGTTATCATTCATTATTCATCAGAGTTTTTACAAAAGAGAGGTCCCAAAATACATTGAAAACATAAAGTTTGAATGATAACAAGTTTGGACGTCCTCAAGTCCAATGCCACTCCGTGCCATAGATTGCTCAATTACAGTATTTAAAATGCTATAAAATGATCAACACAATGGTTGAGTGAAATTCACAATGTTTGTAATGAAATGTTTGAACACAAGTCATCATAAGTGATAATAATTGCAACGAATACAATTATCATGGAAAACAGTATTATTGCCCTAAGCTCATGCAACCAAACATTAACATCTGAAGTCAATTTAACTACTTGAAGGAACAACTGTCCTTAAGGAAAGGTAACTTACCAAAGTTATCCTTTGTTCTCAAATATAGTGCGTTTGGTTACCCCGTGTACGGGTACACCAACGGGAGTCGTCACCCCAATAGATCTATCCACAATATTCACGTTCACTCACAAGTGACTAATGGCTCATGATTAAGAAATATTGTCAGTGAAGGCAAACTTAGGCAATAATATATCAAGATAGCATACAATTGGAAAAATACTTGTATTCATTGTTATAGCATGTATCTCCCTACGGGATTTAGAAAACATGTAAAGGTGGGACTATGAACTCACCTTAATTAAAGGAAATCTTATTGATGTCAAAAGTGACTCAGATGATATTAAACGGCTTTGTCACACAACCTGAGGTAACATGTCAAGTCTTAGACCGATTGTTTATATTTCAAACTTTATTTCATAAAGTTTAATGGTTTTTGGTTTGATCACTTATGAAAATATCATGTCATTGTTCGGGCTATCATAATCCAGAGGTCATGTAGTAAACGTTTGAGGAGCTAGGACACTTTAAATCGTAAATCCAGCAACTCGTCAAAACGTCTACCCAAATGAAACCCCTCACATGAAATTCCCTAGTAACGTGCTACATTATAGATTAAATGATAAGATTTTATCATTTTAAGTTTCTTTAAAAGCTTATGTTATATTTATAACATAATTGTTTTATAGTGTTTTGATCGATGAATGATAATGACAAATGTGTCGGGTTTTAATAAAATCGAGTCTTATAATATTTAAATATATTTTTATAATTTATGTAAAAATATTACATTTTATACCTTGAAGAATGCAAAATGACAATATATACCCGTGGTTTATATATATTTACAAAGTTAGTCCTTTATATATAAAGTATATATAATTTAAACCTTTAACTTTAAAACTTGGTAAAACAGCCCCTCATAATTATAACTTTGGAATAATGACATTTTTGGCACAAAACTTATACAATTTCAAAAAGTTATGATATATACCCCTATGCATGGAAATCATTTCATAACTAGTCCAAAAACCATGCAAAGTGTATCTTTGGAATCCAAAAGAGTTTTGCAGCTTATGGCTTATTAGAATAAGCAAAAATAAAGCTTATAGCTTATGAAAAGAGCTTGTGAGCTTAAAAATCCAAAACAGGTTCGTTTGGTTTAAAAAGATTAACCCGATGGATTTAAGGTTTTAAGATTAGTTTTCAAGCTTATAGAAATGATAAATGAGCTTATTGAAATAGCTTATAATACCAGCTTATAGCTTTTAGCTTATTAGGTACACGAAAATGGCTTTTTAGGGTTTTAGGGTGCGAATTAGGGTTTGGTTTGGTTTAGGAAAACCAAACATGTTGTTTAGCTTATTCAAATGACTAAAACAAAGTTCATACAAGATCTATAATGATACAAGAGCTTATGGAACGAGCTTAGAGACTTACAAGTACACGAAATGGATGAAATGGGTCGTATGGAGCAAAAACAACTCGAAAACTTTAAAGATGGATCAAAAGCTTTTCTTTCTTAACCTTGGCTTCTAAAATGGCTTAACCTTTCTTCCTTGGCTTCCTTAGCTTGGCTTGAACATGATTTTAAGGTAGTATGAAGTTTAAATGGTGAGTTGAAAGTATGTGTATGTATGCGAGTATATATAGGTAAAGAAAAGAGTAGTGGCCAAGTAAACTTGGAGTAGGGATCAAGGTGTAGTAGAGTAGTGACTAAGGGCTGTTAGGGGTGAGTATGGAGAGCTAGGAAAGTAGTATGAAGAGGTGTAAGGTGTATGAGGGGGTTCGGTTATTAAGGGTGTAACGAGGGGTGTTTTCTTGGTGAACAAGGAAGTGACAAAGGTGCTAGGGTGGTTGCTTGGTAGTGATAAGGTGCTAGGGTGGTTGCTTGGTGGTGACAAGTAGGCTAGTATAGTGGTGAATCATTGTGGAGGGTGGTTGCTAGGTTAAAACTTAGTTTGAAACTAGTTTAAGTGTTTCGGGTTCAATTAGGGTTTTGGGTTAGGGTTTTGAATTTTGGGACGTGTATAGGCTGAAATGGAGGGAAGGATATGTTTAAATATTGTGCTATAAGTGTTTGTAACTTGTGTTGAAAAGGTTGTACAAAATCTAGAAGCAAAATAGAGGGAAAATGAGCTAGTTTGAATTTATCCTTTATTGGCTTGTACATTAAGCTCAAATGAGTTGTACTTTAATTTAGGAGGGAAAATGTAATTCAAATATTATGTATTGATCACTTGTACATATGCTTGAAGGCTTGTACATTCATTTTGTATGTAAACATCACATATAATTAGGGTTTTGATATAAACGTTTACGTTTAAAGTTTATTTTGATATAACGTTATGAAAAGTACATTAAATAGATAATGTATGATAAAATAAAGTTTAAAACATATTGCTTGACATCTTATAACATTTACTGGCTATAAACGTTGATGAAATTGGCATAGGTAGGTTGGTGAGCTCATTTACTTAGGTTATGCAAGTTACGTTGCATAATAGGTGAAGTAAAGTAAAAATCTTCCCGTGAAAATGGTTGTACTTAATTTAATAAGTAGATATTACATTGATGATAATTTCATCTAATTTAATAGATGGATAATTACATAGATGAAAATTGTGGTTTGTTATAGTCTCCCAACCTTAAAAGAAATCTCGTCCCGAGATTTAGTTGGATGATGGAGTGATGTTTGAAAATAGATGTGGATACTTGGCATGAATTTGATCTTTGCGTTCCCACATAAATTCTGGTCCTCTTTTAGAGTTCCATCTTAGTTTGACTATAGGAATACGACTTTGTTTTAGTTGCTTGACTTCACGATCCATAATTTCTACTAGTTCTTCTACAAAGTTGAGTTTGTCATCGAGCCGAAGCTCTTTCATTGGAATGACGAGAGATTCATCAGATAGGCATTTCTTTAAATTAGAAACGTGGAAGGTACTGTGGACATTACTGAGTTCTTCAGGAAGCTCAAGTTTATATGCCACTAGGCCGACCCTATCAAGGATCTTAAATGGTCCAATATACCGGGGGTTAAGCTTTCCTCGCTTTCCGAATCGGATGACACCTTTTCGAGGTGATACTTTTAACATAACACGATCTCCAACTTGGAATTCTAAAGGTTTTCGCCTTATGTTGGCATAACTCCTTTGCCGATCTCTTGCAGCTTGCAAGCGTTGTCGAATTTGTACTATCTTTTTCGTGGTTTCATGGATTATCTCTGGTCCCGTGAGTTGAACATCTCCAACTTCGGCCCAGCAGACAGGTGATCTACACTTTCGACCTTAAAGTGCCTCGAATGGTGCTGCCTTAATACTGGCATGGTAACTGTTATTGTAAGAAAATTCTACCAGTGGTAAGTGTTTCTCCCATCCTTTTCCAAAATCTATGACACAGACTCGAAGCATATCTTCCAGTGTTTGGATGGTTCTTTCACTTTGTCCATTAGTTTCAGGATGATATGCCGTACCAAAGCATTTTGCATTCACTGCCAGAATCTGGATGTGAAATGACTATCATGATCCGAGATGATGGATATCGGCACTCCATGTCGTGAAACTATCTCCTTTATATACAACCTTGTAAGGGTTTCTATACTATATGTCTCTCTGGTAGGGATGAAATGTGCCGATTTGGTAAGGCGGTCTACAATGACCCAAATTGTGTCCTGTTCGTTTGATGTTTTAGGTAGTTTTGTAACGAAGTCCATTGTTATTCTTTCTCATTTCCATGTAGGAATATCTGGTTGTATCAGTAAGCCAGATGGCTTCTGACATTCTGCTTTAACTCTAGAGCATGTTAAACACTTGCCAACATACTCAGCGATGATTGCCTTCATGTTAGGCCACCAATAGAGTTTCTTGAGATCCTGATACATCTTGTCAGAACCTGGGTGGATGGAATATTTTGATTTATGGGATTCATGCATGATCAAGTCCCTTAAATTACCAAAGAGTGGTAACCAACTTTGATTCTTGATACATCGGGTTCTATCAAGACGTACTTCAAATGCTTTGTCCATTCCTCGTAGGTTCTCAGCTTTGATGTTCTCTTCCTTGATCGCCTCGGTTTGGGCTTTGAAGATTTGTGATGGTAATTTTGGGTGAAGGGTCATGACTAATGCCCTGACTCGGAGTGGTTTGATTCGTTCTTTCCGGCTTAAGGCATCTGCTACAACATTTGCCTTTCCAGGATGGTAACGAATCTCATAATCGTAATCTGCGAGCAATTCTAGCCAACGACGTTGTCTCATGTTCAACTCTTTCTGATCAAGGATATGCTGAAGACTTTTATGATCTTTGAATACAATACACTTTGTGCCATACAGATAGTGTCTCCAAATTTTAAGAGCGAATACTACTGCTCCCAATTCAAGGTCGTGTGTGGTATAGTTCTCTTCATAAGGCTTGAGTTGTCAGGATGCATATGCAATAACTATTTCTCTTTGCATTGACACTGATTCCAGGCCTTGATGGGATGCATCACAGTAAATGATAAAGTCATTGTTTCCTTCTGGTAATGCTAAGATTGGATCTTCACAAAGTTTCTGTTTTAGTAATTGGAAAGCTGACTCTTGGTCTTCTCCCCAGATATACTTCTTGTTTTTCTTGGTTAATTCAGTCAAAGGCAAGTCCTAAGAATTGGCGTACTTCTGTGGGTGTGGTAGGAGATGCCCATTTCTTAACTGCTTCAATCTTGGCGGGGTCAACGTGAATTCCTTGACTAACAATTATGTGCCCAAGAAATTGCACGATACTGATCTAGAAATCACATTTAGAAAACTTAGCATACAATTTCTCCTTTTTGAGTAATTCCAAGATTATTCTTAGGTGATCTGCGTGTTCTTCTTTGTTACGGGAGTAGATAAGAATATCATCAATGAATACTATCACAAATTTATCCAAGTATGGTTTACACACACGGTTCATGAGATCCATGAATACAGCAGGTGCATTAGTTAAACCAAATGGCATCACTTGGAATTCGTAGTGTCCGTACCGTGTTCTGAAAGCAGTCTTGGGAATATCTTCATCCCTGACTCTCAGTTGGTGATAGCCTGATCTTAAGTCAATTTTTGAGTAAACACTCGAACCTTGAAGTTGGTCGAATAAATCATCGATCCTGGGTAATGGGTAACGATTCTTTACGGTGAGTTTATTCAGCTCCCGGTAATCGATACACATTCTGAAAGATCCGTCTTTCTTTTTAACAAATAAGACAGGAGCTCCCCAAGGCGAAGTACTTGGTCGGATAAAACCTCGGTCTGCTAACTCTTGTAGTTGGTCAGATAGTTCCTGCATTTCTGAAGGAGCTAATCTGTAAGGTGCTCGGGCTACTGGTGCCGCTCCTGGAATTAAATCGATTTGGAATTCTACTTGGCGAACTGGAGGAAGGCCGGGTAGATAGTAGATTTTTAGGAAATCTTTTGGATATTCTCCTGATTCTGTTATATCTTCTAGTCGTTTTTCATCTGACTTCTTCTCCATTACTTGGGTACAAAAAAACTTGATAATCCTTAGATATTTTCTTTCGGTTTTAATTCAGGATATGAGGGGGGGGGGGGGCTTATTCGGGTTTTACTTTGATCACCCTCGGATGATCAAAGTTTACCATCGTAGGGATGTGGAGGATTTATCGTCACAAATAATTCTAGCTTGATACTTGGATACAATATCCATTCCTATGACGACATCAAAAACTATGAGTTTAATCGGCATGAGTTTAATTTTGAAAGTGTTGGTTTAACAAGATAGAGGGTAACCCTGGCTAACGGGATAGTGCATACTAGGTTTCATCAGCCATTTCAATGTCATAGGCTAGATTTAGTGTAATTGGCTGGTGTATTAGTTAGAGCAGAGATATGGGATACAAACTTTTTATCGGCTCCTGAATTCAAATAAATACTCTAGCTAGATGTAGGTCAAGAAGGAACGTACCCGTGACTACGTTTGGATCTTGGTGAGCGTTCTTGTCCCTCAGCAAGTATGCTCTTCCATGGGCATTGTTGTTTGCCTTTGGGCACTGGTTTCTGTAATGCCCTTTTTCTCCACAGGCATGACAAGTTACTGACACTGGTTGCAAGTTACTTCCAGTGGCTGGCCCTTTGTTTCTGCAGTTCCTGGTCAGATGACCCACCTTGTTGCAAGTCTGACACTTAACAGTGCAAGGTCCTGTGTGATGCAGGGTGCATTTCTTACACATCAGGGAAGGCTTCCAGATTATCCTACTGTTTTAGTTGGGCGATGGCATAAGCCCTGATAGTTTCTTGCCTTCTATTCTGTTGTTGTTGGTAATCATTGTTGCGGTTGCTATTGTTGTTACGGTTGTTTTGGTAGTTGTTGTTGGTGAAGGTTCTTCTATCATCAAACTTTCGTTTGTGATCATTGGTTCCTTGCACAGAATTATGCTTTGTTACTTGATCCATTAACCTCTGAGTTATGGTAATGGCTTCTTCCAAAGTTTGAGGCTTTGAAGCGGTAACATTTCCTTCAATACTTCTGGGTAATCCCCCGATGAAGACTTCCATGAGTTTCTCAGAATTTGGCACCATAGTTGGGCATAACACTGCTAATTCCTCAGAATCTTTAATGTATGTCTTGAGATCATGCCATTTTTTAGTTAGGTTCGTCAAACTTTTTCTTCCATTTTCTTGACTTCAGTTCGGGGGCAATACTTCTTTATTAAGAGCATTTTAAATTCGGACCAGGTGATCTTGTAGGCTTCCTCTATTCTAATAGGCTGGGCGAATGAATTCCACCATGATAAAGCTTCTTCAGTTAGAGTACCAGTTGAAAATTTCACTTTGCAGTCCTCGGTATAGTTACTGTAGAGAAATACTGATTCAGTTCGTTCAAACCAGCGGATGAGGCCAACAACGCCTTCCGTTCCTTTGAGATTGAAAGGTTGGCAGCTCATAAACTCTTTGTAGCTACATTTTCTTGCTACAGGAGCTTTCATTGGTCCGGTGTTCCTATTGGTATTGTCAGCATTTGCCATGGTAGCAGCTTGTGCTTCCAGAGCTGCGGAAACACTATCAGCAACTAGTTTCCTAATGGCAGCCTAAGACATGGCTGGTGCTGCAGATGTTGGTGTCCTCTTGGGATCCATTCTATCAACATTTACAAGACAACACAGAATAAGAATTCATATAATGATAGTCATATCACAAGTCATCGTATAAAAATCAAAAATTTCATACTTAGTGATATTGAATTTATTTGACATATCATTGTATGGATTCTCATTTTGATGCAAGTTTTAACAAGGAAATACACATCCTTTGATATTACATTGTAGGTTATAACGGAAGATCTTGGAATTGACATTCTAACAAGTATTTGACTCATTAGGTTTCTCGGGGACGGGTTTACTTCTTAGTGGTTGTGGTATGATACCGCGACCACTTAGATAACTCATTATGGATCATACCGTACATGAGTAATCGTAATACAGGACATAGGATAGACAACCACGATAAACATAAATCGGTATCATAAAACAGCGAGGTATAATGGAATCACCACTGTATTAAGTCATAAACAACTTGTCTACATATTTTACATAGTCAAAATTTGACAAGTGTCATTATTTATGCCACACATCCAGTGGTTGGATTCTAACAAAAGCTGTAAATGATAAGGATCTAGTCTAGTAGTCTGGTGGTGGTGGTCCTCCCTTGTGGTTCTTGAGCTTATGGATCTTGTTCAGAAGATTCTTCATATCTGATCGGTGTCGAACCTGAATATCCTCGATGAGTATCTCTAGAGTAGAAGTCCTGACGCGAGCAAGAACAATCTCGTCATCATGCCTTATTTGCTCTCTCTGAAATTCAGAAATCTGAGTACGGGCTTCTTGAAGTTCGGTTTCTAGTTGGTCAAAATCTCGCTGTATGATTACTCGACCATTACCAAGACCTTTTATCTTATCTTCCATGTTCTCAATGCGCTCAAGAGGGAGCTCATCTAAGTGATTCAAAATAGTCTTGATCTGTTCCTCATGACGTACGTAAGAAGTGTCTGGAGCGCCATGATAATTCTCTCCAATCTCAAATACTTGAGGTGGAGCAGAAGGATTAGTAGAGGAAGATGATAGGAAATGGGCTCGTTTCTGAGGTGGCAGAATCTCTTTAGGAAGAAAGAAATCTTGGGGATCAAACATTGGTGATAGTGGTAACACTAGAGATGGAGGCAAAACAGTTAGTGGAGCAATAGGAGCTTGTGGTAGAGGAATAGGTAATTCATTACTAGTAGCATCATATGCTCGCACAACCTTCATATATGGATCATCGTGAAAAGGTGAGATGGCTAGCGAGGCCAAAAGATACTTAGATAAATCATTTGAAGGATCAAGAGAGGTGTTTCCCGGTAAGGCTGGAAAATAGTCCGGTGAAACCAGAGTATAGTCAGGAGAGTGTGTAGAGGAAAAAGCATCCTCAACATCGTAATCAGATGGGACGATAATAGGGTGGGTGGATGTAGACATAACCGTGTAACAACCCAGTAGAAATAACATAAGTTATTTATATAATAGTTATGTATCTTTACATACTATTCAGGAAATGCAGTGGCACGGAGGACTTTTTTGGATGGAAAAGTAGTTATAGTTTAGGTTTTAACCTTGTTCTCTATAACCGAGGCTCTAATACCAATCTGTAACACCCCTTATTTGACATATAGCAGCGGAAGCTAATTTGGGGTATTACTTCATGAATCAACAGTCATAATCATAGAAAATGACTCAAAAGAGACGTTTTAGAAAATTTAGTTATCATTCCATAATATATCAGAGTTTTACAAATGAGGTCCCAAAGGACATTGAAAACATAAAGTTTGAATGATGACAAGTTTGGACGTCCTCAAGTCCAATGCCACTCCATGCCATAGTTGCTCAATTACCTGAGATAAACATGCTAAAAGGATCAACACAAAGGTTGAGTAAAATTCATAGGTTTTTAGTTATAATAGTTGAGTACAAGTTTAATAGTGGGCTACGTTGTTATATACCCTAAATCGTAAACACCAAACCCTAAACTGTAAACCCTAAACCTTAACCATAAACCCTAAAACCTAAAATCTAAACCCTAAACCCTAAACCCTAATGCCT
>BQNB010115286.1:0-15551 GCA_026074375.1 Tanacetum coccineum
AAACCCGTGACACCTACTGTAAAATCATGAATGCAAGTGTTATGCTAAACTATATGCTATCCTGATATATTATTGCCTAGGAATATGGAAATATCTATTTGGGTAGTATCTCCCAATATCTCTTATATATCTCTTTGGGTAGTATCTCCCAATATTTATTTGGAGGTAATATCTCCCAATATCTCTTATATGTCTCTTTGGGTAGTATCTCCCAATATCTCTTTGGGTAGTATCTCCCAATATCTCTTTAATATCTCATTATCTCTTTATGTCATTCATGAGTTTAGGGTGATAATACTGTTCACTATGACAATAATGTTCTTCATAACGATTATTCCTGCAATACCAACATTTCCAATTATGATAACTTGTATTTAACTATTACATTACAAACCTATGAATTTCACTCAACCATTGTGTTAACTTTTTAGCATGTTTATCTCAGGTAATTAAGCAAGTTGCGGCATGGAGTGGCATGGACTCGAAGATGGCTGAACTATTATCATTTAAACATGATGTTTTAGATTTTGGGACCTGTATTTTATAAAAACTCTGATTATAATGAATGATAACTAAATTTTTCCAACAACGTCTCTTTTAAAGTTGTTTTCTATGATTATGATTATTGTATCCATGAAGTAATACCCCAGATTAGCTTTTGCTGCTATATTGTAAAAATAGGGGTGTTACATATTGTATCATGAGGGCCCCTCTGATGTGAAAGAAAATAGGTTCATTGACCTAAAGTTATGTTACAACACCTTCAAATTCTAAGAAGGAGAAATACTAACACAAACATTCACCAGATACAAAGCTTTGATGAATGAGTTAGTAAATGATGGCATCAAACTTTCAAAGCTTGAAATAAATACTAGTTTTTTAAATGGGATACCAAAGAAGTGGCTAAGTTTCTACCAAAATCTTAGAAACACAAATCATGTGAAATATTATGAGCTTGCTTCTCTATTTGGTAAACTCAAATATGAAGAAAACCTGATAGACAGTATTTATGAGACTAAAAAGAGAAAATATCTTATCTCTGCAACACCTTTGTCAACTGCCTTCTTCTCTACTTCTATTGTCCAGGACTTTCAAAATAGTCCTGATGATGAAGAGGATACAAGAAGTAGTCATGAGTACTTGAATGATATAGATGAAGAATATCTAACAAGATCTCTTTTAGCCAAGTCTAAAGGGTTCTTGAAAAAGGGTACTCAAAGGTTTAGTAGTGCAAAAGTGTAGGATCCCTATTAACACTTCATAACATATATATCACACAAATCGAACAAGAAAAGAGAAAGAGGGTGAGTTGTTTAGAGAGAGAAAGAGGAGAGAGAAATGAGAAAAGATATTTTAGAAAGTGAACAACTTTTCAACTAGCTTTTTCTATGGTAAGAAAAAGCTTATATACCCCGTCGCGTTAAATGACGCGCGGGATATTTAACTAGGACCCGGGCTCGGGTTTTGCTTGGGATTAAACCCGAAACATATTCAATATTAGATTCACTATCGAGCCCGATTCCCGATATTATACTATTACAACATTAACTAATTAAAGACCGAAGCTCCATCGTAGAGTGACCGAGCTTCCTTGTTCGACTCAATAAATTGAGGCTAACAATCTCCCCCGAAGTGAGGTCTTGAACACGGGAACGAGCTTCCTTTATTGACTCAATAAATTGAGGCTAACAATCTCCCCCGAAGTGAGGTCTTGAACACGGGAACAAGCTTCCTTTATTGACTCAATAAAATTAAGGCTAACAATCTCCCCCGAAGTGAGTTCATTGATGACACTCCTTCATGAGATCAGTGAGATTGCTTTTGTCGTTTAAGCTCGAGTGTTCTTGGTCTTTGTCTTCGTTATCTGTTGTAAACGTGTTCCTTCATGCTTTGCGAACTTGACTTTGAGCCTTTGTCATTGTCTTTATCGTCTTTGCCATCTTGCGATCTTGTGTCTTTGACCAACATGCTCATACTTTTGCATTATCTTGAAAGCTTTGGATTAAGCTTTCTAGATAGAAATTTTAGGGGTCTTCGTAGATTGAGCATTTTGAATAGGGAATAGAGGTTGTCGTTACCAACCGTTTGTACCTGCAGGTTACGTTAGTATAAACGAGAAAATTGATTTTGAAAATCAACTGACGTGGTCACTGCGTTAAAGAGTTTTTGTAACACATCGAGAGTGTCATGTTTTTATCAAAATTCATCAACCGTCAATTCATTTACTGGACCAAATCGATATCCAGTTGTCACAAGTTTGATTCATATAGAATCTCGCAAGTCACCTACCAAGAGCTTGTTTGATGCTGGCTCAAGCAGGATTTCCATCTTCATTGTGAATACATTAGTATCACTCGTTATTGTTCTGGTAAATAGCACAATGATATTGCGTAGACTATTGATAACTAGTCTTTGTGAACTTGATGATGGTATCAACAAGTGTTTTGAAATGAAATGTGTCCGAACGAGATTTTATTGATCTCTTGGCTTCTATACTCGATAGTGCATTTATGGTTTTTATACTCGGAGCTGGAGCATATTGCCACCTATTCAATATCAACAATCTCGGAGTGAGATGTCAATAGATAACGTGTGTATCTCCGTGACAAATGAGACAAGTTTCTGTTGAGAGAAACCCGAATGGCTGAGAAGGGTTGTGCATTGCATCACTGGGTCCATGATGTCATTTTCAATGTCAGCAATCAACTTGTGATTCTGACAGCATATGTATTGACCCGGTTTCTGTCTTAAGTTGTGTGGAGGGCTTCTTTCTTTAGACCCTTTATCCATACATTTCTTTTTCATTCTTCAACGCCTTCAATGCTTACCAAGACGTCATTACTAACACCTTGTTGTGATTGTTCCAGTGTTAGCTCAATCTTAGTCAGCATTATTTCACATAAACATTCATCTCCAAATTCATGACCTATTTGGACTGCTATTTCTAACTTTGGATTATACCCTTGGGTAATCCCTTCGTCGTTTGGACAAAGATTGATTCCTAACCTAACCACCTTATGACTTCAGATTCGTCGTGAAATTAAGATGTTGTTGGGTATAAGATCGAACCATAAAACCTTTTCTTCAGCACATTGAGTCGAATAGATCATATTTTAATTACATTTTCTCCCCTTATTTTAAATAATAAACACTTAGTTTTTGAAATACCTTGTAATTAAAATATGTCTTGAAAAATCTTGGGAAGAAAATATGGACACATGAATGGTTTGGAACATTTTGATATATGATTTGATACATAAGAGTTGTTTTGTTGATGTATCCAAGAACATTAAAACGTTGTTTTTTGAAAAACTCCCCCTCAAGAATAGGACCAATTGAAAAATTGTTGTCTTTTGATAACTGGTTCGGTGTGATAAGTATAGTATATATCTCTATAGTGCAAACTTTCACTAACCAAGATACCGTAAGTAATTAATCACTTAGGTAAAGTTAGATTAAAACACTGGTCTAAAGTTCCTCGAAGAAGTCGTGAATTGATGGATTTGGGATAATTCGGATCGAGGTCATAAATCAGTTAAAAGATTTTTGATTTTGATAATACTACAAATTTAATAGCACGAGTAAACTATAGAAATGATAAAGAAACTAAAAATCAATTAAACACAACAAAAATTAACAACCTGTTAACAAAAAAAACAAAATGTGAGCTAAAAACGGAACTTAAAATCTAAAAGCACTTCGAAAACAAATTTAATCCTAAAAATCACAAATTAAAAAGAAAATGTTAGGAAAAAGAATTAGAATTGTTTAACTAATTTTCGAATTTTTATGAATTATTAAAATGAAAAATGAATCAACTAAAATAAACTTTTTCAAAAAATTAACACTAAAATTTAAAACTTATTTTTCAAAAATACTTAAATTTAAAAAAGAAAAATTTTCACAAAAAGCATTAGATTTTTTCACTAATTTTTTCTATTTTTCTAATGAATTTTCATAAAAAAAAGAAATTACTAAAAAAACCTATATTTAATTCCTATAAAATACAAACCTAAACTGAAAAATAAAGAAAAATACTTTTTAACAACTAAAAAGGTGCAGAAATTTAATGGAACAAAAATGCCCAATTTTTAAAAACTAATTGAACCCTAATTTTGTCAATTAAAACCTAAAACCTAATTTTAATAAACTAAAATTAAAAATATAAATCCTATTTTATTTAACCTAAAAGTCTAGGGTGGAAAGTGTAAAGATAGAAAATAAAGGGTAGGCGGGAAAACTAGTGTAAATTTACACTACAATGAAAACGTGTAACCTTGAACTATGGGAAAAGTACAAATTAGACCCTACGATATGGCTTATTTTGGCTTATCTAAAAAGTGAGAATCAGCTAAAACTTAAAACTACAAAGTTATAGAAGAGCTTATAGACTACAACTTTAACAAAAGCACCTTTGACTTTTATCAACTAGATAAGCTAAAAACTTGAGCTTTTTAAAACTGTTACAGAAACAAGGGCTTTTCCTAACTTTTTAGACTTTGGCTTATTACTAGTTTATTTCTAGATGAAAATGAAAAACAAAAGAAACTAAATGGAGCTCAAGATGTGTACTTAAGATATCTAAAATGTAATAAGCTAAGTTTTAACAAATAAACAGAAAAATGAATATTTAAAAATGCGACAAGTTTCATCTTATAACCTGTTTTTATTAAGCTTTTCCTATTAAGCTAAAAAGCTTATTTCTAATCCTTAGAAGCTAAAATTTTAGCAATAAGCTATCCTAAGTTATTAACAAACCTAAGAAAAAAGAGATTTTCTAAAAATTTCAACTAGAAATAAGAAACCAATAAGAAAAAAGCTAACTCTAGTGTACTGCAACACTACTTTTTTCAGGAAAAAAAGCTAAAACTAAAAGCTTTTAATAAAATGAAAACTTTATAAGTGATGAAATGTAATAAGCTAGATGGAGGGTCTACTAAAATGCTTAATCTAAATCCTATCTTTCAATAAAGAATTCTAATAAAAGGCTAGAAATTGATGAGGCAACAAACATCATTTTCCTGAATTAACTAAACTACTTATGCCGAAGCAACTTGCAACCAACTCAAATGCAGGATAAATTTCTACCTTAAAACTCTTAGAACTAACTCAATTTTTTGTATGTAAACCTATATTAACCAAGCTTAACTCTAAATTGCTTATGAAACACTAACTTCTAAAATCAATTTGAACTAAAATATTGCCCTGGTGAAGACACAAGATTTTTAAGCTCAAATCTTTGAAATACTACAAACTAACTCTTAAAACCTGTTTTAAACTTGTTAACATGACTTAACTCAGCTATGCAAAGTATTTTAACAGGACGATGTTGACTTTTAGAGTCAAAAACAGCTTAACCCAAACACCATTTTACTGAAACTGTCCAAACCAATTCTGACTTAAAATCTATTTTAGAACTAGAAATGTTAAATCCTATTATCTACTCACACTAGAACTCACCTAATAAAACTAATTAAGCACTAAAACCTATAGCTTATTAGAAAAAATAAGCTAGTTACTCTCCTAGCTTCTTACTACTTATTATATAATTAATCAAACAATACATAGACATATTGAATGATTAAAAGGGTAAAGGAACTTCACTTCAGTTGAACATGGAGTAACAATGAGTACAAAAGGGTAAGAAAACCCTATAAATCGACTATGGTAGCTGCTTCAAAGGTTCTTCCAAGTTTCCACACAAAAATATGAAAAATAAAGGTTTGTATATATAGATATTGAGTCCTGATAGCGTCTCTAGGGTTTTGGGACGCCGTCAGCTCGTCGAATCTTCTAAGGGTTTCTTTGAGTTGGCTATTGTGACGCCGTCGCCATGTAATCCTGACGGTGTCAAGAGTAAATTTTGACGCCATCTCCACCTACTGAGAAGTCACATGTTTTATCTAGAAATCAACTTTCTGGGCACTTTTGGTGAAGGCGTTAGGATGAAAGTCGCAAGCTTGAAAAGTTGTGTTTTTGTCCAATTTCTTCCCGAATCAAGCCCAAGTCACGTTCTTTTCCTCCAAGTGCTTCCCAACTGCTAAAACATAAAAAAGAAATGATTAATTACAATATTTGGGTATATTTGCATGATTGTGGGGGTTAAATTTCCTCAAAAAAGTGTATAAAAGTACACCTCATCAGTTACCTTGTAATAAGGCATTGTTATGTCAAGCTGAGCAATATGCCAATTGTAATGAACTACAATAGCTAGAAAAGTCCCGACTGTAACCATTTTAGAAAAAGAAGAAAATGTCTCATTGTAGTCAGTTCCTTCATTTTGTGTAGAGTCATTTGCTACCAATCTTGCCTTGAATCTCTCTATTAAGCCATCTGAGTTACACTTGATTCTGTAAACCCTTTTGCATCTTGTGGAAGTCTTGTCTTGAGGGAGTGTGGTGAGAGTCCAAGTGTTGTTAGCTTCCAATGCCTGCAATTCTTTAGACATAACATCTATCCATCTAAAATCTTTTACAACTTGAGTATATGATTATGGTTCTACAGTGGTATTAATGGTGTTAATGAGGTGTCTTGTTTTGGGTGATGAAATGTTGTTGTAGCTAATGTATTTGGAATGATGAAACTTGATGATGGATTCGATAGTGTGTTTGGTTTTGGAAGTTTGTAGTGAAAATATTTGAATTTTAAAGGAATGGTGGTGTTTGTGGTGGATTTCTTCTATGGTGGAGGAGAGGATGGTGGTGATGGTGCAGTGGTGTTTGAATCACTTTGAGAAGTAATGTTTGGTTCTTTTGATAAGGTGGTATCTGCTGCAGTTTCTGTTGGTAAAGTGGTGTTTGGTTCATCATGTTCTAATGATGTGTTATTTGTTTTAATTGTTTCTTTTTTGGGTAAAGGGTTTCCCTAGAAAATTTGTTACGCCAAAAAACAATTAAGTACAAAGGATGAGGGTGAGTCCCACATCTCTGCCCGTTATATAGGTAAACAACTTCATTTGAGGAAGAAACACAATTAGATTAAACCTAGAGAAGAAACAATAATAGAAGAAAAATATTTCTTCTTACGACCCTTAACTTTAATATCTAAGTTATCACAAAAAGCTTGAAACTTATCAGGAATTTCCTGACCTTCATACATATCATCATTGTATGGTTTAATTGTTTTGGTAAAGTTGGTGATGGTGGGATGTTAGGAGAGGGTGTGTTATTGGTATTGTACCTGTTTGAATCATGGTAAAAGTCAGATGGTGTAGTAGTAAGGATTGGTGAGGATTTCCTTGGTTTTTGGTGAAATGGAAATATGAATTCATTAAAATTGACATGTCTGCTTACAAAAGGTTTGTGAGTTTCTAGGTTGCATAAGAGGTATCCTTTTTGTGTTGTTGGATATCCAAGTAAAACTAAGGGAACTGATCTTGCTTCAAATTTTCTGATGTGTGATGGTGAGCATAAGCTTGACATCCAATGATTTTGAGGTGAGTTAAGGAGGGTGGATTTTTGTAGATAATTTCATAAGGGATTTTGTTTTGAAGTGGTTTTGATGGGAGTCTACTGATTAGGTAAGTGGCTGCTAGAATGTGATATCTCCAAAAATGTATTGGAAAATTTGCTTGAAGTCTAAGTGCTCTTGCTACCTCCAATAGATATCTATGTTATCTTTCCACTCTAGCATTCTGTTGTGGTGTAAAAGGACATGAATTCTAATGAATTATGCCATCTTATGTGAAAAACTCAGTTAAGGTTTGGTTTAGAAATTCTGACCCATTGTTACTTCTTATTGTTTTGATGTTTGTCTTGAAATGATTCTGAACATAAGAGTGAATCCCTTAATGTGAGATATTGTGTGATGTTTGGTTGGCATTAAGTAGGTCCATGTAGCCTTTGAGTGATCATCAACAATTGTAAGGAAATATTTGCAGTTATGAGTGGTATTGTGTTTATAAGGCTCTATACATCTATGTGTACTAAATCAAACAAATTTGTGGCATGAGAGTTACCACTTTAAAAAGGTAAAGCATGTTGTTTAGCCAAAGTACATACTGTACATGAATTTGAAGGAATTGTACATTTTACAGGTAAAGGAATTGACTCTATTTGTTGCAGAACATTGTAAGCAGGATGTCCAAGTCTTGCATGCCAAAGATGGTGGTTGTGATTGTTAACTAAGAGAGCCAACTATTGTGGAGTTGGTTTCTCTTGTTTAATGATGTACATTCCATTACAGATGGAGCCATAAGCAATCCTCTTGTGGTGGTCCTAAAAATAGCATGAAAATTGGGTAAATAAGACTGATAATGGTAGGTGAGTGCCTAACTTACAACTGAGAGTAAGTTGTATGCAAAGGATGTAATGTATAAGACATCATGTAATGTAATTGAAGGATTGATGTATAGTGAACCAATGTGTCTCACTTGTGTTTCTTGTCCATTTGGTAAAGTGACAGTGATTGGATGTTTGCATAGTCTGATATTGTGCATAAAGGTTAAGGTTAT
Organism: Tanacetum coccineum; assembly: GCA_026074375.1. Lineage (NCBI taxonomy): Eukaryota > Viridiplantae > Streptophyta > Magnoliopsida > Asterales > Asteraceae > Tanacetum > Tanacetum coccineum. Next base: position 8,453 of record BQNB010115286.1, read on the forward strand.
GCATATATGGTTTGTGGCACCATTATCAACTACCCAAATATGTATTTGATTCAGCATAATAGATCCTATTAGTATATAAGAACTGCAGGTAATGTGAGACATTTTGAGTTTAGGTATACTCGTTGAAGAGTTAAATGATCCAATACTAGGTGGTTCCTTTGAATTTTGTTGCATCATCATCATCATTTGATTGAGTTGATTATGCAATTGATCCATTCTTGCACTCATAGCTATGTCATTTCTACTTGTGGTTGAGATTGCAGACCTAAAATTTCCCATTTGAGTCGTTCCTGCATTCACTGCTGTTTAGGTCATGTTAACTGATCTTGGCACATTGTTCCTTTGTAGAGCTGGCTTTTACTTTCTATATAGAGGATGACCAATAGGACAACCCACTATCTTATAATACTTTTTATTGGAATGACCCTTTTTGTTATGATTTCCATTAATAACTCCTTTTCTAAAAGCACTTCTCCTTTTATTTTGATTGTAGTTTTTGTTTGAAGACTCTCTTTAATTGTAATTCCTATTTTCTCTTGTGCTGTTGTATTGATTGTTCCACTGGCAGTTTGAGCGTGAAGATTGGGCTATTGGATGTGTAGATTGTGGTGTATATAATTCTCTTTATTTCTCTTCTTGCATGATCATGTTTTATGCCTTTGCAATTGTAGGCATAGGTTGCATCAGCAAGATTTGACGTCTAACATTTGCATAGCACTCATCCAATCCCATTAAGAACTAAATTAGCCTCTTCCTTTGGTCTCTTTCTCCACTAACCCTTCCATTTTCACAAGAACAAACAAAAACACACATGTAAGGAGCCTATGATGCATCACACTTATCTCATAATCCCTTCAACTTGTGATAGTAAAATTTAATTGCACTGTTATTCTGGTGCAATTGCACTAAATCATTTGTGATTTGGTGAATCATGTGCCCATCTAACTGTGAGTAATGATCTTGTAATTCATTCCCCAAACTATTGAGAATATTCAAAGAATTGGTTATCTATTCTGTAATTGTATTCAAAATCTAAAAAATGGTCATGTCATTTGTTTTTTCCCACAATGCTTTATTCCTTGAATTGGTCTCAGGTTCATTGTATTCACAAGTAACTATCTTTAATTTGTTCTTAGCATTGAGAGCAATCATCATAGACCTCTTCCATGACCAATAGTTATTAGATCTTGTTAGCTTCTTGGATATAAGAATTGAATGAGTCAGGATGATCATTCTAATAAAGGAAAAGTGGATGGTTAGGTGAACTTAGATCATCATCATCATTAACTGTTTGTGTATTTTGTGAGTAATGAGTGTTTTGTGAGTTGTGAGTAGAGGCTGATGGTGTGATTGCCATTGATGAATCTTGATTATTGACAAATCTTGATTTGATTAGTTATGAAGGGTATTACCTATTCCTTGTGCACACTCTCATAATTTATTTGCACACTCAAAAATATGTGTCATGCCATCTATATCCTTAGCATTTGTGTCTTGATTTTGACACTCCACTAACTAATTTACGGGTATAAATGGCAACACACACACATTTTAAGTGTGTCAATCAATAAATGGAGTGTGCAAATTACTTCCCATATATGAATGATCGTTGTAAAGGAGTAAAAGCAAGTTTGTTCAATTAATGTTTAAATATTCACAAACACTTTTACTCCTCCAAATATAACTAAGTCCATGATTCACTAATCAAAACTATAACTTAGGTTTTAGTTTGAGTTTAGAGATGAGATCACATACAATACTTGTCATCCAACTTTGTTTACTTTTTATTAGAACGGCAACTATTATAAAACCAACTAGCAAGAAGCTAGAAAAAGAATTACAAAGAGATCAAATAGGGGTGTTGCAACCAACTATCCCAACTAAAAGTACAATTACATCTAGAAAGGCACCAAGTGAAAGAGCGCAAAACAATATCGTCAAAAATAACATCTTTACGAGGGGCTTTCGACGAGAAGAGCAACTGATTACGAAACATCCATACGCTCCACCAAGTTATATAAAGAACTCCTTCCAGCAAATCTTTAACTTTAGAGCTTAATCTGATGGAATTGAACCAATTAAGCCAATCAGCATATGAACCAAAGGGCATCCATAATAGATTCCACCAGCGGCATACGAGCCTGACGATATCCGTAGCCAATCTGCAACTGAAGAACAAGTACGAGGAATCTTCCTGAGCAGAGGAGCAAAGCGGACATAAAAGATCAGATGCTAGGACACCACGATGTTGTAAATTGGATCGAGTAGGCAACTGATTAAGAATTTTTTTGCCTTAACTATATATATAATATATAATAAAATATAAAATATAATAGTAAGAAAAAACAAAAATCAACAATCAATGATGCCAGGAGCAGTATAAACTATTCCCGGGTCGTTAATTCCCCAACGAGGCTGTTTTGGAAGATCGGTACAGTCGAAGATTTGAGTTTGAAGGAAGGAATTGATTTGAGAAGGTGGAAAAGTCAAATTAAACAATAACAAACTAAAACGTTTAAGAAAATCCTAAAAATTACTAAATTAAGCTGAAAAACGGGAGCACGAATCCTGAACAAAGGGGGAAAAACCTAAAATCTTTAAAAATAACCCTACGAAGAAATTTTCACTTCTAAACTACTCTACTGGACAAATAACGAAGAATGAAAAAGACTAGACTGAAAACGGAGTTCGTTTGACCCAAAAACGAGTCAACACAAAAAACGAACCCGGACCCGTTCTTTAAAAAATGAAAAGTTGTAAAAATGACCTTACGAAAAACTTTAAATTTTTCCTACAAACTATATGACAAAATAAAATTTTCTAAAAAAGAAAAATATTTTTTTGATAATTTTTGTATTTTTTATGAATTTTTAAAAGTTTTAACTAAATTAAATTATAAAAAATAGTAAAAGACTACGAAAAATTCTGAAAATTTTATACAAAGTACTTAAACCTATAACAGTCCTAGGAAAAATAAGAAACAAAAATAAGCTAAAGAAATAAGCCCGAAATTAAGCTATAACAGCTTAATAGCTATAAGGGCCAAAATGTGTATAAGAGTCAAAGCCCTTGAGTCTTTAACGAAAAAGACCCAAGGGCGCAGTGGTAAGGGTGTTGGTAGTAGAAAGGGGGATGTATCGAGAGGTCTCGGGTTCGAGTCTTGCTCACCCGGACTTCTTGTCTTCCCCCTTTTTTTTTCGAAAACTCAAAGAAGCAAAGTTGTTAAGCTCGTGGGGCTTAACAACTTTGTCTTCTACAACTTTTGCTGAAAAGCTGTCAATAAGCTTAAAAATAAGCTTAAAGTTGACAGTTTGGCTTAAATGAGCTTAAAACTAGAAAATGCTAAGACATTTGGACTTGTGGTCGAAATAAGCTAAGACTAAGGGTTACATAAGCTAAAGTGAGCTAAACTAATCTAAATAAGCTTAAAAGACTAAGAGCTTAAGGCTCAATAAGCTGTGAAGAAGCTTATGATGACAGAATGCATAAAAGGCCAAAGGCTTAAAAGCTTAAGTCATTTTGGGATATTCAAATAAGCTAGCTAAAGGGCAATAAGCAAACTAACTACTTAGCTTATCCTAAAAATCTACTAAGAAGCTAAGAAGAGCTTATAAGATAAGCTGAATAAGCTTAAAGTAAATAAGCATTCCCTACCACTAAATTATGCTACAACAGTTCACAAGGCATGTTTGGGCTTAAAAATAAGCCAACAAATGAGCTTTCTAAGGTTGGAAACTCAAAGAGCTTAAATAAAAGCTTATAAGCTCTTAAAATAAGCCAAAGACTTGGGCTCTAGAACACAACAAGTCAAAGAAAAGGGGGCTTAAAATCTCCCCTTTGCACCAGGGGAGATTTAAGCCTAACTTGAGTAGCTTATTTGACAGCTTATTAAAAGCTGTCAAATAAGCTCAAATTGAAAAGAAAGATGAAAACAGCTTAAGTACCCTAGCTTATAGACTTGTGCACAAATTTTGGACTTTTAAAAACCATTTCAAATTGCTGAATTTTGAAGGTGAAAAAGGGCTTTTGGTTTTTAGAAACTGTGACCAAAAGGGACTTGGTGATTTTTTGACTTATAAAGTCAAAAAGACAAAGGGCTTGGACAGCTTGAAATAAACACAAAGATGCACTCTTTTTGAACCTCAAACTCACAATTCAAGTGCTTATGGATATAAGCACTTGTGATATCTTGAAAATCTCACAGTTACACAATGTCTTAAAAAAAACTCTTGAAAAACAAATTGCACACTAAAGTCTTTTTAAAAACAGCTTAAAAATGCTTAAAAACTTAAGGTAAAACTAACCAAAATACCTCAACCCATGGACAAACCATTTTGACCCGTTTTTAGGGTTATGCCAAACACCCCATTTTTTTAACTGTCCCAACTTTGTGGTACTTAAAAACTGTTGAAACAACTAAATCAGCTAAAACTTTTTATCTACTCACACTAGTTTTCACCTACTTAAGCTACTTTAAAACTAAAACTTATAGCTTATTAATTGAAATAAGCCATTTTCTCACCTAGCTTATTATACTAACATTGACAGTTTTGAAAGATAAACTGATATTACACAAATTTATGCAATGAAAACTTAAAATAGTTAAATAACAAGCCTAAACTAATGTGTTTGCAAAGATTTAAAGCAAATAAGCTAATGTCTTAAGCTAAAAATTAAGCTAAGTGAAAATTGAGAAATGAAACCTTGAGTTTTGCAGTCTCAGTCACAAGCCACTCTTGTAGAGTGAGTGGCTTAAAAACATACCTAGTGGCTCCTTAGCCTCTAAACCAATGAGCTTAAAGCTCATTAAGCTCTTAACAGCTTATTCTCTCCTTGTTGCTTCCAAAATGAATCTCATGAACTCAAATGTCATTGTTTTGATGTAAATGGACTTAAATGAGTAAATGAATGACTTTTGACAAGTCTTCAACTGAATTTGAGCTTTTTAACAAGAATAAGCTCGAATGAGCTTATTAGTATAAAAATAGCTTAATTTTTGAAATAAATAAAAAATTCTTGAACTTTAAAACTGAATTTTATTACTCAAAAAGTTAACATACAACCTAAAGATAACAAAGTGCAAATATTTAAACTTAAATGAAAATGCTTAAAAATACGAAATATTACAAAATGAAAATTAAGAACTAAAAACTACTCTCCTTTTCTTCTGTCTTCTTCCTCTTTTATACTGAGACCTTATGTTAGTTGTGTGAGAGGGGAAAAGCAAACAAATCCTGGCCCTCTATTTTCAAAAATCATTCATCACAGCCGTTGGATTTGGCTTGGGGATTTGTGGGATTGCCAAATGGGATTAGGGTTTTAATGGAGGAAAAAAAAAAAAAAAAAAAATACCCCACAAAAAAAAAAAAAAAAAAAAAAAAAAAAAAAAAAAAAAAAAAAAAAAACAAAAAAAAAAAAAAAAAAAAAAAAAAAAAAAAAAAATAAAAAAAAAAAAAAAAAAAAAAAAAAAAAAAAAAAAAAAAAAAAAAACAAAAAAAAAAAAAAAAAAAAAAAAAAAAAAAAAAAAAAAAAAAAAAAAAAAAAAAAAAAAAAAAAAAAAAAAAAAAAAAAAAACAAACAAAAAAAAAAAAAAAAAAAAAAAAAAAAAAAAAAAAAAAAAAAAAAAAAAAAAAAAAAAAAACCAAAACAAAAAAAAAAAAAAAAAAAAAAAAAAAAAAAAAAAAAAAAAAAAAAAAAAAAAAAAAAAAAAAAAAAAAAAAAAAAAAAAAAAAAAAAAAAAAAAAAAAAAAAAAAAAAAAAAAAAAACCCCCCCCCCCCCCCCCCCCAAAAAAAAAAAAAAAAAAAAAAAAAAAAAAAAAAAAAAAAAAAAAAAAAAAAAAAAAAAAAAAAAAAAAAAAAACATAAAAAAAAAAAAAAAAAAAAAAAAAAAAAAAAAAAAAAAAAAAAAAATAAAAAAAATAAAAAAAAAAAAAACAAAAACAAAAAAAAAAACAAAAAAAAAAACAAAAAAAAAAAAAAAAAAAAAAAAAAAAAAAAAAAATAAAAAAAAAAAAGCTAGTTTCTCAGCTAGCCTTTTACACTAACAATGACAGTTTTAAGAGATAAACTGAGATTAGACAAAATTTATTTAATGAAAACTTAGAACAGCTAAATAACAAGTCTAAGAAAATATGTTTGCAAAGAATTGAACAGGAATTAAAAGTAAATAAGCTAATGTTTTAAGCTAAAAATTAAGCTAAATGAAAATTGAGAAATGAAACCTTGATTTTTTGTAGTCTCAGTCACCAAGCCACTCTTGTGAGTGAGTGGCTTAAAAAGATCAACTAGTGGAAACCTTGCTCTAAACTTGAGCTTAAAGCTCAATAAGCTAAAATTAGCTTATTTTTCCAAACTTATTACTCCATAAGCTTCCAAACTTGAAATCAAATGATCAATTATGAACTAAAATGAACTGAAAACAGTATTTAATAGCTTTTAACAAGGTTTAAACTGAATTTGAGCTTATGAACAAGTATAAGCTCAAAAGAGCTTATGAGAGCTTATTAGGTAAAAAGAGCTTGAATTTGCATTAAAACTGAGAATTACAAGTACATAAAAGAAATTAGCTTAGAAAAATACTTAAACTATTTTTAAAAACTACACTCAAACACTACTCTTGCCACAATGGGCTTACAAGGCTTTTATAGCAAAAAAAATACAACTAGGTCTTCTCTCCTTCTTCTTCTGTTGTGCTTCTTTGAACACACATAAAAGGGGGTGTGTTTGTTGTGAGAGTGCAATTGATAGCAAATCATGGCCTTTCATTTTTCTTGAAAACTCAAGTCGACAGGTTTAAACCCTTGATTGGGTTTTGTGTGGGTTTGGATTGCCAACATGGCACATTTGTAGCTGGGAAAGGAAGTGGAGGAGGGGGGAATGGTTTGTCCATGGATTTTTTTGAGGTGCAGGGTAAAAGAAGAGGGTGTTAACCCGTGAGTTGTTTTTGGGGGGAAGAAACGAGCGGGTAAAGTTGTTTGAGAGATAACAGGGAAAGGTTTGTGGGAATGTCAAAGTTGGCCCCTCAAAGTGTGTTGAGTACTTGCACCCATGGTCCTTGTGGTTTAAAACTTTTGGGGACTTGGCAAAACAAGTCCCCAAG
>BQNB010115287.1:0-21589 GCA_026074375.1 Tanacetum coccineum
AAAAATATTTATGGTCAAAGTTTATGAAAAAAGAATTCAAAAAGTCAAAAATGGACACTTAATATGGGACGGAGGGAGTACTTGATTTTCATCAGGTAACTTAAAGTCAAGAGACAACACAAGACATTCAGTGTTTGTGAAGAGAACCTTGTTCTTCTTGTCACACATCTGTGACACAGAAAAGATATTGAAATGCTGTAGTTCTTTCACAAAGCACACATCCTTAAAATCTAACTTTCCTGTTTTTATTTTACCTTTACCAGTTATGTTACCTTTACTTCCTCCAAAAGCAACAGGGCCACCATTAAAGTCTTGATATTCAGCAAGGTAGGCCTTGTTCCCAGTCATGTGCCTGAAACATCTACTATCAACAATCCCTTTGTTCTGTAAAGTTCTTTGTGGATAATCCTGCACATTAAATAAAAGAGATTAGATTCTCTTAGGGACCCAATCCTTTTTGGGCTTGAGTCTGCCTAGTGGATCTTTGAAAATAGCATAGTTTCTAAGACTTGATCCACCATTGTATTTGGAGACTTGGTTCCAGTAATGTTTTTTGGGTCTTGATAAGTGCTTAATTACACATATCTTTTACCTCTAAAAACGAGCTTAAATGACCAAAAACAGACAAAAATTAGCAGTATTAACTTTTTGTTTTGAAAAATTTGCTCTAAGTGCTGTTGTCTTATTAAAAGGCCTTGAAAATGGTGAATGAGTTTTATGAAAAATAGTTGTTTGGTCAACTCTATTCACAATAGGCTTTATCAGTTATTAACTTTCATAGCAGCAGCTAGTTTAGTAACTCAAGCATGTCTGTTAAAACTATGCCTAGCAGTATTAACATTCTTAGTACCGCTAGTTCTAGCAGTATTAACTGGAATTTTGCTAGTTCTAGTTAGTACTGCTGTAGGAACAAATTGGTTTTGATTATTCACTCTTTGCACATTGTTCTAAATTGGCCTTATCTCCCTTTGACTAGAATTCCTGTTCAACCTATTGTTTAACTCAGCTTGTTTAGCCATCCTCTTCTTATGGAAATCACAATCTCTGATCAGATGATTAAGACTTCCACATACAAAACCTGTTCTTGCAGTAAACCCATACCCTAACTCTTTCTTGTCAACTTTAGGATTTTTACTATGTGTGAAATGATTCTTAACAGTTTCCCTAGGGAGTTTTATACTAGCAGGTTAGCAAAACTATGTGTTTCCTGATCTTTTTGTTTGGTAAAGACACATACTCATCTCACAATCAGATTCATACTCTCAATGATAGTAATATCAACCAGACCTTAGTTGAACATGCTACATTAGATTTCTTTAACACTGGTTAGACACTAATCATAGTCTCAGTACTAATGTAAGATTCACAAGTATCAAATTCACACGGTTTGGGTTTAGATTCACTAGGTTTGAGTCTGTTTTGGACCAAATGTTAAATGTGATTAAATTATTTCTATATCAGGTCCAGATGGCATGTAATTCCCAGGGGGGGTGTCAGGGGTTGGGTACAACAATCATTCCTCCCGCTTTTACAAATCTACAACAAAGGTGGATTTCATAATCACGTTTCCTTACCCTTAAATACACTTTGGTAAAACAATCATTTTCATAACCTCAAAATGCCATCATATCGTGATCACCCATACCCAAGAAGGCCAAATTTATCATTTGCACTCATCTGAGTATATATCAGTTTACCAAGATTTTTAGAAGAGTTGTGCCATTTTTCTACTTAGCTTTTAAATCTTCTTTTTCTTTCATAGCTTCTGCCAAAAGATCTATGTATGTTCGAACACCAGTTTTATCATCTAAATCTATCTTTATAAATTTTATCTTTTGTTCATTACCACAGTTGTTCCCCTTGTTGATGAGCAAACTAATTGTGCTTCTCAACTTTCTTAAGACTTGCTTAAATGCCCTTTATATCTATGATGCCATCACTAAAATTGTTCTCTCTGAGCATCATACAGTTTTTTTAAGCTAGCATAATACTCTTATCAACTCATTTTAATAGGAAGTTACCTTGTATGTCCTGACCTGAGCTGTTGCAAAAGCCATCAAAGCATATTATTCTTCTTCTTCTGAGTGACTGGTCCTATATCTACACCTTCTCCATCAATGGTTACCAATGCTTTAGAGTCTTCCTGCTTACCAGATCTTCTCCCATCCTTATTGCTAGAGTTCCAAGCATCTCTTCTCCAATCTAATCTTGATTTTCCCTTGTTTGACACTCTCTAGCAAAATGGCCTGTCTTGTGGAAATTGTAGCATTCGACTTTGGTTTTATCAAAACCAACTAGGTTCCTTTGCATCAAATTGTAGCTTTCTACAACACTTTTTGGTAGAACTTTTTTCATTCTTATCGAAATCATGGCCACCTGCCATTTCAAGTCCATTTCTTCTAAGTCATATTCATCAAGCTGTTCCAAGTCCTCATGATCCAGTTGAGGGAAACTTGATTGATTAGCAAGCAAGGAGTATAATGAAGTTTGTTCACACTGTGAGTTTTGACCAGAAGGATTAGAAACAACTATAACGGTAACACTAGACATCATTAGTACTAAACTGCTGGGTGTTCTCAGGACAAATGCTACATTTTGGCGGTGCAAGAGGATGATGCAGTAGAGCCTTTACAATCATTCACAAGAAGCCCCACTCTTAGATGATTATACAGATCATCAAAGCTGAGACTGTCTACTCTTGGTTTGGTCCTCATAATTAAGGAAACTTGAGACCAGATAGAAGGTAGAGATCTAAGGAATTTCTTATTTGCATCCTTAGTAGATACACCTGCTCTATGAATCTCTAATTGACTCAGAAGACTTTGGAACCTGTCATAGCCTTTATGAAGCCCTTCTGAGTTTGATACAGATAATCCTTCAAACTGTTGCTTTAAGATATACTTTCGTCATCTCTTGATATCGTCATTCCTACCAAATCTGGATTTGTGGCATCCCACATATCTTTTGCATCTGTCATCGTCTTATGAAATTTATCAAGATGAACATTCTGGTAGAGCTAAGCAAAGTGGTCCCCTTGCTTATTCCTTACCTCTTCTCTGGCTATAATTTCTCTTGCAATTCTAGAGCATATACCTTGATTTGTCCTTGTGTATCTGTGGTGATTGATACAGGACCATTTCCATTTTGTATAACCTCCCAGATAGGATAGTCTGTATGGGCTAAATAATGTTCCATTTTCATGGCCCATATGTCATATTCTCCCTTTTTAAGAATAGGAAGTTTGATGGTCGAAACTGTGTGAGGAGTTTGTTGTGTTGTTGGTGTTTGTGATGTTGAGGGTGGTGGTAGAGGTGGAATTTCATCTTGTGATGCAGACATGATTAGTTTTGTAGGATGGTTTTGTGTGAAGTATAGCTGGTTTTGTTTGTTCTTCTTACTCAGGGTTTCTCACAGGCTCTAATACCACTTGTGAGTCCCTAACCGAATAGATCTTTGCAGCCTACTAAGATTGATAGCCAACTTGTATAAATACAGTTTGACTATATAGAAACACTAACTATGAATACTATGTGCTAATGCGGAATCTTAACACAAGTACTAAGAAGAACAATGAAAAACTAAATAATGATTTCTATTAATCTGCTTTGAGTGATTACAGATTACTAACTATGAGATATAATTGTATGAGATGTATATTGAACTCGTATCTTTAACTATGCCATGAGGGATCCTTTTATAAACCAAGGATAAACCCTAACAGGCTTACAAAACGCGTAAAAGATAATACATATCTTTTCCTAGAATATCTCATACATATCTCTTAAACGTATACAACTAATTTGATACTAACTAGTACTAACTAACTGATCAGTTACTTAACCAAACACTTTGTACTGTCAGTCTAATTAAAAAACTAAATCGGTACTAACTATTATAACAATGGTACTACTGATAGGAAACAAATTCCTAACAAAAACAGTTGCTGCAGAATCTACTAATCAAAAACCTAGAAACAAAATTAGGAAGCAATATGAGCATGTTAGTAAGACATGTAGATAGTGTTAGTTTAAGATCACACCACAAGGATATAAATAGAAACCTAAGACCAATACAGTGAATGTTACACCAAATGTTAGTATGCCTCTAGGAAATAAATCTAGAACTACTAATATTTTGGAATCCCACACTATTAGGGGATCCACTTTGTCTAATACTCCATTGTCTTCTAATTCCTTTTCAGCTCGTAGAGATAATTCTATTCATCGTCGACTCTAGGTGCTCAAAGCATATGATGGGAAATCTCAAGCTTCTAAGTAATTTTATGGAGAAATTTATGGGTACGATGAAGTTTAGAAATAATCAAATTGCACCGATTCTTGGTTATTGTAGAAGAATCAAATCACTTAACAAATAATCATAAGAAAGTCTAGAGAGAGAAAGGGAAGATTGTAACACTTTAGAGAGAGAAAGAAAAAGAACTTGTATTATGTGAAATGAAACAACCAACCATCTCCAAGGTGTGGAGAGGGGTATTTATACCTAGCCTATGGCCGGTCAACATAAGGGAGTCTTATGTTGACCCTGTTAGCTTGGTAAGTTTCCATATATTATGCTACGAGCTATTCAATGATATATTGGAAGTAACCAAGTATTTTCTCGATTTCTAACAATCTCCTCTCTCCCCAAAGGGAGGTTACTCCAATTTTACAAAAACTTAATGCTTATCATTCTAGAATGTCATCATATCTGCTCGTAGTCTGTTATTCTTGATCTTTTATTTTGAATCTGATGTAGTATCTTAGACTTAGATGTAGCTTGTTCTTTTCCTTACTTGTAATGTGATCTTGAGCTCTTGAGATCATCAACCAGCCCAATCTCTTTTCCGCCATCTAGTAATCTTCGCTTCTTGTGATCTGTAACTTTTAGGACCGACATGCCTCAAAACCTTTCTTGCACTTGAAAAGATTGTAAATTTATCTTCTTTGAAATTCTTTAACTTTAGTACTTTGTCATTTCAAGTAAAAAGACCACCGTTGGGGTTGGCCCGGTATCAAGTAGTGAAGTCTTTTGAAACATGTACTTGAGCTTTCATAATGTTGTTACAAATGTCAGTCGGGTATGAGCATGTGATATTGACTTTGACTCATCGGGATTGAGGCTTCACCATCATAGGATTTGATCTGCAAATAAACAGTTAGCAATAAAGCTTGTAGTCGAATATGGCTTTGTCATTCGACCATGTTTGGTTAGATCAACCTTCTGTGTTGTAAGTACCGACTTGTGATCAGGTAGATTTATCTTTAAAGATGAATCTCCTTGACAGGATTTCAAGCTTGTAGTATTGATTTCTCTAATATGTGAGTATCAGATTCATCGTGCTTAGCTTGTTCTCTAACAGGAACGTCTCAAAGCAGACAACACGAAAAGAGTGAATCGGTAAGTTACTATCTTCCCGATTGAGTCATCAATTCGTGTTTAGCTTTCCTATGTCTAGCTACCCTTGTGAGGCTTCCCATGGACATAAGATTGAAAATTAATTTAGGAAAATCTGTCAGTATGTTAATATGCAAACGGTTTTATAACACACCAACAATTTTATCATTTTCAAATTTCATTCGTCATTTCATAAGCTAGACCGAATCCATATCCAATGTCACAAGTTTGATCCATATAGGATATCACAAGTCACCTACCGTAGAGCTTGTTTGATGTTAGGACTCTTGGAAGATTTCCATCTGAGTTGTAATACTTAGTATCACTCTGATGTTCTGGCAAAATCACAAGGATAATGCGTAGGACTCTTAAGACATTTCTTGTTGTCACAGTGTATGATTCAACAAGTATATTTTGTATTAATGTCCTTATGAGATTTATAGATGATCTCTTTTATGGCTCTAGAACTCAATAGTGCACATTTTGATTTAGGAATGCGGCAAGCTGTAGCTGATTGCCAGCTTTTCAATATCAACTATCTCGGAGTGAGAAAGTCAATAGAAATGTGTGTAATCTCTGTGAGTTTTGAAACAAGAGTCTTTCCGACCTTGAGTGGCTAGGGAGGGTTGTGCATTGCGTCACTGGGTTCATGACAACTGTCTTCAATACCAGACAACAACTTAGTGTTTCTGACAGTAGATGTATTGACTCGGTTTCTGCCTAAGTGAAAGGAGGGCTTCTTTCTTTTCACCCTTTATCTTTACTTTTCTTTTTCATTCTTAAACCCCTTTAATGCTTACCAAGACTTCATCACTAATACCTTCTTGGGTTTAGCTCTGTCTTAGTTCGCATTATTCCTTTTTCTCACTTTTTCTATCATACCTAAGAACTTTTATTCTATCTAATGGAATGTCCCTGGGTAGATTCCTCCGGTTCTGGCTGGATCATGGGAACGAATACCTAATTTTAACCACCTTATAGCTCCAATTAATTACAAACATGGTTGGTCTTTTAGTATTGTTCTCAGCCTTAAAACCATTTGAAAACATCGATTAAGGTACTTTGTGATATAAATTAAAACATTTAGTACTGATTCGCAAAATAGTATACGTATATATTATAACACAAATGCAGATCTCAACCAAATGCCCTTGACCAAGGCAAAAAGGGTCAAAATCTACAAAAGGCTAAAATATATGAGAATCAATGATAAAAAGATTCCGGAAGAGATATTCCCGGGTCGTATGTCCCAACGAGGCTGCAATTGAAAATTATCCTGGTTTGAAGAGAAATTGACTGATGGAGAATATATGATATGAACACTGATGTAATTACAACTAAAATTAATTAAATAAAATCTAGTTTAAACTACGGGAAACAAATTTAGGAAATAGGGATCTTAAAAACTACGGGAAACAAAATTAGTTATAAGGAAATCCTAAAATTAAATCTAAATTAAAATACGGGGAACAGAATCAGGTATCGGGAACCCTAAATACTAAAAATTTAGAAAATAAATGCTAAATTAAATTAAAAATCAAAATTAAATTCTAATTAACTTAACTTGAAAAATAAAGAAAACTAGAACTAAAACGGAGGTCGTTTGAATGCTAAACGAAAAGAAACGGTAAAACGCACCCGGTAAAACGGGTCTAAGACTGAAATTTAAGAAAAATTAAGCCTACACTAAATTTTATATTTTTCCTAGACACTAAATGACAAAAGAAAATTTTATAAAAAAGAAAAATATTTTTTTATTAATTTTTGGATTTTTTATGAATTTATAAAGATTAATAACTAATTAAAACTAAGAAAATAGAAAAAGACAAAAAATAAAAGTTATAAAAATTCTGAAAAAATAAAATTAAATAAAGAAAAAGTTAACAATTCTAAAAATATAAAAATGCCCAAATTTTACTGAATAAATTAAAAGTAATTAAACTAATTAAAATTAAACCTAATTTATATTAATTAAATTAAATAAACTAACAAAAGTTAACTATAGGGACTAACAGTGAAAGGACAGCAAGGACTAACGAGGTAACAACATACTAACAGTGGGGACTAACAATTATAACTATAAAAGACAAAATTACACAAACAGTCCCTGAAGTGGACCCCGATTACAAAAAGGGTCCAAAGTGCTTATTTGACAAAAGTCAAATAAGCAAACTTGTAGAAGGGCTTATGGGGAGTCTTTTTTGTAAAAGCACTTATGCTTGAAGCTAACTTAATAAGCTAGAAAAGTGAGCTTTTGGGGCTGCAAAAGCTTATTAAGCTTATGAGCTTAATTTTCTTTCTTATTGGGATTTAAGCTAACAAACAGTTAATAGGGAGAGGGGAGTCCTAAATAAGCTAAGGTTTCTAGAATAAGCCCTAAAATAAGCTGGAAATGACTTAAGCTATAATGACAGTTTTAAAAGAAAACAGAAAAAAAGGGAACTTTAAGCCTCTAATAAGCTAACAAAATAAACTCACTAACTAAAATAAGCTGCTAATCCTAAGACAACTACCTATAAGCTATAAGAAAAAAACACTAAGAACCTAGGGCTTAGTATTAAATAAGCTAGAAAAGTGGGGCTGAATTATGGTGCTCAGCACCAGGGGAAGGCACACAGTGGCCTAGGGGCTTATTCAGCTTAACTCAATAAGCTCATAAGAGCTTTTTACCCAAAATAAAACCTAAACAGATTGAAAAGACATGTATTTAAGCTTATTTCCAAAATTTGAGTTATTAAGGTTTACCAAAATTTGAGACATTAAGTTGGATTAAAGCCTGCTGGTTTTTATGCTTGAAATTGGGTATTTTTCACAAATTAAGCATACATACACACTTGGCCATACTTTGGTAAATTAAACTGACAGGACAAAGGGTTTGTTTTATCGGCATAAAACAACTAAAACAACACAAGAAATATGGTCTTAAGTTGTTTAAACAGCTTAAGTGGCTTAACTGCCCTTTGGCTTATTAAAATTTGACAGAATACCTAGGATGCCTAAAAACTTATTTTCAAACTAAAAAGCTTAAATTAAGATGCCTATTAAAGTCCACACACTCAGCCAAGAATGGCTGAGTGCCTTTGACCCATGCCAAACTTGGTTTGACCCATTTTCAATGCTAAACCAAACACCCCCTTAAATATATAAATATGTTTTTTGACTGATTTTTTATAAATGGAAGCTGAGAAATGGATTTAGAAGTATTGTTTTAGCAACTTAAACACATTTTCATACAATTTAAACAGAATTAAACAGCTAAAATCAAAATTGAAATTTCAACAGTGGCAATATAAAGAGAACTTTTAACTTTTTTATTAAACAACAAGAAATTACAACATAAAGCTTTTAAATAGAACTGAGTTACAACTATGCTTAAAAGAAAGATTGAAAATTAAAATTAAACTAAAACATAAAAAAAAGGGTGTGTTGGTTCGGCTTGCTCTCTCTTCTTTTATAGAGGTCCAAAAGCTTCTCTTTGGTCTTGGGTTGTGCTAGCTGTGAGTGTACAATGCATCCAAGGCAAATCCTGCATTCCCTTTTGTCTGACTTCATCTCTGCCTTTAAAAGGGGTTAGGGTTGAGTGTTTGTGCCAGGGAGAGGGTTATAGGGGTAGGGTAAGGTGGGAAGAGGTGAGGGGTGAGCTGTAGAGTGTACTAAGGAGGTGGTTTTGGCTTGAAACCGTGGGGAAAGGCTGTATGGTTTTTGGCGGGTACGGGGGGTGGGTTGCAGGGTTTAAACGCGAAGAATGGGGAAGAGGCACAAATGGCCCCCCATCTCTCACTCACTTTTCACTTTATTTTGGCCCTTTTTCAGTTATAACAAAGTTTGGAAAGTAAACCCCTTTTAGTCCTACGTTTTTATAACAAAAGAGATAAAAGAGGTTTGGTAATATTGCAAAAATGGTCCCTGCTGTTTTATAACTAAAAGGGATAAAAGGGGTTTTGGTTAATTGCAAAACCAGCCCTTGTGTTTTATTTCTTTTGTTTTCTTTATAAAACAACTTTTAAAACTTGGCAATTTTGGCCCCTAAAGTTTAATAAAAAAGGATTTTGGGCTTTTGTTGGGCTTGGGTTTTTATTGGGCTTGTATTGGGCCCACTTGAGTGTGTCTGGGCCCAATAAGGTTTAGGCTTATGTTATTGGGCTTTTTAAGGCCCAATAAGGTACAGGTTTGGTTATTGGGCTTTTTCAAGCCCAATAAGGTTATGGAGTGGGTTTTGTGTGTACAATGGCTGAGATTGGCTGTAACTGGGCTAGGATTGGGCCTTCAAAGTCTTCACAGTCTTTGTCAAATGCACACAAATGGGCTGTTGTAATTGATTGAGGGCCCATTTGGTCTTCACAGTCTTCATAGATATACTATTGGGCTTTCCCGGCCCATCAGATGGGTAAAGATTGCATTCAATAGTATTCTTCAGTTCCGGCTCCGGTTTGACTGCTGATTCTTCAGTATTGACTCTGACTTTGGCATTTTTGGACTTTGGCCTTGATTTTGCACAGCCTTTTCCATTCCATGCTCAGTTTTGTCATTTTGGCTTGGTTTTCTGTCTTTTTGTTGATATCCACTTCCTGCACAATACAAATGCAAAACAAACATATATTTGGCAGTTTTTGTCTGTTTTTGGTCATTTAAGCTCGTTTTTAGAGGTAAAAGATATGTGTAATTAAGCACTTATCAAATCCCCCAAACACAAGGTATTGTGTGTTCCTCACGACAAGGTTATGAGTAAACACTACCGCCCCGTTTTCACCATTTTCTGAATTTACACTAAACTACAATAATTTTTGGATTTTCTCATTTTTTTAAACTAAGTTTGGCTTCTTTATATTGTTAACTCTGGGATATTAGTATGAGAAGCGCCATGTAGAGTGAATCTAAGGTTGTCCCTGACGGTAATTTCATAGTCCTCGATTTTTCACAAGTTCCAAGCTATGCTAATTAAACTAGGATCATTGTCGATTTAAGTTTATTTGTTAAGCCCTCATACTTTATGTCTTGTGAATTTTTCAACTCAAACATGGATATACGATTGTAGGTCGTGTACTCATTTTATTTTTAACACATAGTAATTCGTTTTTGGTATTTGGCTGTTTTCATGTTGATATTCTGTTATCTAATAGCATAAAAACTTATTATGATCTTCGTAACTTGATTTCTAGTTTTTATCTTTAGATCTTTTGGCAATATTATGTATACATCATTTTCATAAGTTCTTTGTTAATGCTTAGGTTTGCGTGGCTTAGTTTGATATCTCCCTACCGCGGGGTGATAGGAGCAGGATTTCATACATACCTTCGACAGGTGGGCTGTGTTGAAATCCACCCCGTTGCTAGCGTAGTGGGAAATCACATCAAACCTTATTCCTAATATGGCTAAGGATTAGTGTCTTAGTTTGAACGATTCACCTTAGATCTTTCTTCCAAGTGAGGATATCCGAACACCAAAACATCCCCCCCCCCCCCAACCCTAGAAGTAATGGACGTCTTAGTTTGAACCCCCACCGCGTTGTAGCGGAGTTGGGGATATTACGAACAGCCTTTAACTTGCTCTTTCATAATATAACTGCATGCTTCATCGCATAATTTCACATATCTCATGCATTTGCCATTCATTTCATTCATGCTTCTTTGGCATTTATCTTTTAAATTACTACAAAATCTCGCTTTGAAAACTCAAGTTACAAATTTGAAGCTTTTTCTGAAAACATTGATTGACTTAGCTGAATTAAATTGAGCACGTATGATTTAGGTGGATTAGAAATTCACGGGAGAGAAAACCACAAGTTACTCGTATAAGTTAGAAGAATCTTGCTTAGCACATTAACTTATATTTAACTCTATCATTTCTCGTTCTTCACATTTTTAAATTCAAAGCTATAGAATCGTGAAAGCTTTGCCTAAAGGAAATCAGCTAGGGCTCAACCGCACTATTCAAGTCAAAAATTATTCTTATTCTACCCAATAAGAAAGCTAAACTGTGACAATAACACTTATTATATTTTTTGAAAAAATTTCAATTTTTCATTTTTTTGGTTTTTTGGTGGTAAAACGGTTTACGTGGCAAAACAATGCTGCAGGAAACAATCAAATCGAAGTTCCCCCCCAAACTAGACTAAACATCGTCCTCGTATGTTTTGAGGTTTTAAATTAATCCTAAGGCCTTTTATGAGGTATGCCAAAAGATTCCTAACGTTAGGCGATATGATTAGGATATACGGATTCCCAATGATGCTGAGGGATGTGAAACTCTTGATGAATGACAAAACTGAGAGTTCTTCACAATAGGGCAATCCTGGACAAACAAACATCAACATGGAACACGGGTAATGGAAAAGACAAGCTATCTTAAACAACAACACCAACACTCATCTAACACTAATTACTTACTACTACTACGATAAGCTTTGATAAGCATGGGGTGCCTCCCAGCAGAAGCGCTTTTTAGGGTCGCGTTGCTTGACCCATCACAAGGATTTATGGATCCTTGAGGAAAATACAAGTGGATAATGTTAAAATTATCATCGGACTTTCATTCAAGTGACTACGATAAGTATTGAATTTCATGAAAGTTCACTCTTTTTGAGATACATCCGGCTTAGAAGAATGATACTTTTGGAAATGCCAGGATCAAAATATGGTGTCTTATCCCCACAGGAGGAAGTTAGGTGGAATAAACGGGAATGAAAAGATTGGGAGAATAGATCCATACAATGCATAAACGAAAATGGATTCACTAGAAGGATATGAAATCTACTCCAGGGTGGGCAAAAACATTAAGACATGAACTCTTGGTTCTTTTGTTTGGGAAAAATTTTTCCCACCTCACATCATTGTGAAATTGCCCAGCTCGGGCTATCCCTTAAAGAAAACAATCATACTTGGTTGAGATATGATTGAGCGAGTCATCGGCGAACTTCCTCTTGATTAAAATCACTCTCATTTTCTTTTTTTTTTTATTCTTTTTTTACTCTTTTACTATCGGTAGGAGGAAACTGATCCATTCGAAAGATCAAAGATAAACGAATATATTAGAGAGAAGAAAAAATCAACATGAGTAGTGGTACTGCCATACTCTTCTCTTAAAATGTTCGTTATCAATGTAGAAAGCTTTATTATCTGAGAGATAAATCGAAGGAGTAGTGGGACTGCCCAAACATTTACTAGGCTCTTCCAAATTATTGCAGAAAGTTTAATTTCGGGCAAAGAAATTATCATAGGTGTTAGTCATCTCAAGAAAAGTTAGGGAAAACTGTGGAGGTTGACTGGTCACACAAGGAAGATGGAGAAGGGATTATCTTTTATGCTTGATTTTAGCAACAGACGATTGACATTCAACATTTTTCACGAAGGTATCGTCTTTGATTAAAAGAATGTCATCTCTATCCTCTCCCAAATTTCTGGAATAACAATCTCCATCACCTTCGAGCTAACTGGCTCAGAATTGGGAGGTGATGCCTCAACATACTCGACATCGTTACTAGAGAAGGAATCTTCATCAGTCGAAGTAGAATCAACGTTAGAATCAGAGAAATCCTCAGATTGATCTTTTGAAATGTCAAGAGGCGGAGAATTGTCATGAAAAGGCACATCACACACTTTGGGAACACCTTTGGACTCACTTGGGATTGGGACAAGGATTTCAACACTAGACTTTATGAATTCGTCCGATTCCGTTGCCGAAATTGTGTCAAGATGCTCATTCTCCATAATTAGAGAGTTTACGGGCTCCTCGGTTGATAAAACGGGTGTGATTGCAATGGTATAGTCATTGTCATCATCATCATCACAAATGGGAATCTTCCAATAGCGCTCTTTAGCCGCTTGCTCTTCTGCAATTCGCTTCTCTTCTTCTTTCTTTTGCATAGCTTGAGCAATCAAATCATGCAAGGTTGTCATTTGAGTATTTAGATGCTCATATCTAGATTTGAATTGCTCATTTTGAGAATTGAAAAACTCATTTTGAGATTTTAAGATCTGATGATAGACGGTATATTGCGGAGGTTGAAATTGGTCAAAACCGAAAGAATTAGAATCATAGCAAGGATTTTGCTCATGATAATAGTCTTCATTCATTGGTTGACACTGAAAAGGTTCATGAGGACTCCATCATAAATAGTTACAACAAAAGGAATTGGTTGTTGAAGGACTGTGAGGATTTTGTGAGAAATTAAAGTCTTGATTGTAACACAGTTCTGATTGGATAAACGGAAACTTGGGGTGAAACAAATCGAAACCATTAATGAAATGGTTTCCAAAAATTCTCATAAGAATGAGTCGGGGGGTTGTGGTATGTGTTTGAATAATCGGGAGTGTTATTAGATGAGTACGAGGTTAAAACGTTGGTGTTTTCACTCCGAATCTTACAATAAAAACAAACTCCATCTTATTCATTGCATCCAATTTTTGGCATTGGCCAAAAATTTTGGTATTTGCACACTTTTTTGAGGCTTGTGGGGATCTTATCAAAGGTTTGTTTAGTTGGTTACGGATTAGAGATAATCGGAGTTTTTGGTGGACAGTTTTTAAAACCAATATGAGCACCTTCCCACAAGACATACAAGTGCATTGTTGACAAAAGATGCCATTATAACGAATCACACACTCGTAACAAACTTTTTACCACTCTTGGGGGGGTTGGGGGCTTTGATTAGTGGAGATTTTTGTGAGGATTGACACTGGGGTCTTGTTCGACAACGTATTGGCTCTCGAGGAGCTTTTGCAACGTTGGAATTGTCATTGGATGACTTGGAGTATTTTGAAACTTTTGAAAAGCTTCTCAATATCTTTCGTGTCCAGGTCCACATTCTAGGACAATTAAGACCATGCAACAAGTCCCACAATCGAAACATTATATTCTTTCATTCTTAATGTGATGTTGAGCGTATTCGGCTTGGAACAAGAATTGTTTTTGAGTTTCTATTTTGATACAACAAAGTGAAGTGTGCAATTTTCCACAAGCCGAACATGCTTTAATCGCTTTATGGCGGACAAATCGATGATGTCATAAGAATTATATGATAGAGGGATAAGAAAGAAATTAACTGATAGAAGAATAAAGATGATTTTTTTTTTTTCTGGTGTTTTTTCGAATTTTTTAACAAACATATTTTCACAATTGGACAAAATCAGATAGACAACTTAAACCTGATAATCAATCTTACTTCACGGTAGCTCTCAGAATGAAAAACGCACAGGTGAGCGGAGGAGTAGGAATAGCGCGAAGCTTATTTCTCCTTTTGGGTCGTAGTTCCTAGGAACAACCCTCCTTAAACCCACTTTATAGTTTGTTAATCAGAATGAGGTGAGCCGTATATCGTAAAGTGCACAGAAGGCAAGTTTTAAAATCTTTAGTTCGATTGGGAACTTGCAGTTCACCGGAACTTATTATGATAATACTCAGTTGAGAATATTATATTTTGGTATTTTACCAATTAGTGAATTTTAATTTTTTTATGGACAATTTTTTTATATTTTTGATTTTTTTTTTTTTTTTGGTTTTTTTTTTTTTTTTTTTTTATATGATATGTATTAATAAAAAGAAAAGAAAAATATTTTTGTGTTTTTTAATATGATATATTAATAATACATAAGTTCTGATCAAAGTCGGATATAAATCGTAGCAAATGCCTCCCGGCAGCGGGCGCCAAAATTGGTCGTCTGATAGTATATATTTTAAAAAAGAATACTAGGCAAATCCAAACTCTTTACCCTTGACAAAGGGAAAAAGTCAAGACCTACTTAGTATAAACTAATATGAGTGAATCATTATAAAAGATTCCCGGAAGAGATATTCACCGGGTCGTATGTCCAACGAGGCTGCTATTGAAAGTAATCCTGGTTTGATGAGGAAATTGAATGACGGAGAAATTTGATGGAAACATGATATATTACAACTAAAATTAATTAATAAATACCTAATTTAAATCTACGGACAACAAGTATAGGAATTGGGGATTTAAAAAACTACGGGAAACAAAATTAGTTATAGAGAAATTTAGTAGAATTAATCTATACGAAAATACGGGGAAAAGGAATCAGGTATCGTAAACCTAATTACTTAAAATTTAAGAAAATTAATGTTTATTAAAATATATAAAATCAGATTAAATTCTAATTAACTTAACTTGAAAATAAGAAAACTAGACAAAAACGGAGTCGTTTGAATGTAAAACGAAAATGGATACGGTTAAAAAGCACCCGGTTAAACAAGGGTCTAAAAATGAAATTTAAGAAAAATTAAGCCTACACTAATTTTTTATATTTTTTCCGTAGACACTAAAGGACAATAGAAATTTTGTAAAATAAGAAAATTATTTTTGTTTATTAATTTTTGGATTTTTTAATGATTTTATAGGATTAAAAACTCAATTAAAATACTAAGAATAGAAAAATGACAAAAAATTAGTGTTTATAAATAATTCATGAAATAAATTAAACTAAAATAATGAAAAATCTAACAAATTCTAATAATTAAAATCTGCCATAGTTAATGAATAAATAAAAAGTAATTTAACTTAGTATAATTATTCCTAATTTTTATTAATTTATAAAACTAAAGTTAATGTGTTTTTTTTGTTAACTCGAAAGGACTAACTATGTACGGGACATCAGGGCGATCGGTGCAAGGGGTAGTTAACATAGGGAATATTCTATGCTAATCTAAGCTACTAGCTTTTCAATCCTCCTTACGTTGGTGTCGTTGTTGTGAGGAGTTTGTGGTGCTTAGGTTGTCCCTTGTGTTTTTCTTCCCCTTGAGCCGGTGAGACAGGTGTCCCTTCTTTGGTAGTCCGGTGGTGGGTTATGCATGGGTTCAGGGTGGGCGGTGGATTGATGGTTTGGTGGGGTTTGGGGTTGGTGGGGTTGGTAGGGGGTGGGTTGACGTTTAGGGGGGGATTGGGGTGTGGGGGTTTGGGGTGTGGGGCGGGGGTTGGGGGTGGGGGTGGGGGGAGTTGGGGGTGTTCAGGGGTGGGTGGGGCGGGGGTGTGGTCGGAGGGGGTTTGTGGGGGGTTGAGGGTGTTTGTTCTGTTATTTTGCCTTATTGGTTGTTTTTTGTGGGGAGGTGGGTCATTTTGGGGAGCCCCTTTGTCATTTAGTGTCTAGGAAAATATAAATTTAGTGTAGGCTTAATTTTTCTCTTAATTTCAGTTTGTGACCGTTTTACGGGTGCGTTTTAACGTTTCTTTTCGTTTTACATTCAAACGAACTCAGTTTTTGTTCTAGTTTTCTTTATTTTTCAGTTAAGTTTATTAGAATTTAATCTGATTTTTTAATTTTATTTAGCATTCTATTTTTTAATTTTTAGTATTTGGTTTCCCTGGATACTGATTCTTGTTCCCCGTGATTTTAGTATTAAATTTAATTTCTAAGATTTCTCTATAACTGCTCTCGTTTTGTTTCCGTTTGCGCGCGCTCGCGCTGCTCGCACACCCCTCTCGCGCGCGTTTACTTGTTTCAACGTAGATTTAAATTAGGGTTTTATTTAATTAATTTTAGTTGTAATTATATCACGTGTTTCCATCATATATTCTCCAATTTTAGTTGTAATTATATCAGTGTTTCCATCATATCTAAATATTCTCCATCATTCAATTTCTCATCAAACCAGGATTACTTTCAATTGCAGCCTCGTTGGGACATACGACCCGGGAATATCTCTTCCGGAATCTTTTTATCATTGATTCTTATATATTTAATCTCTTTGTGTAGATTTTGACCTTTTGCCTTGATTAAAGGGCATTTGGTTGAGATTTGCATTTGTGTTATTTTATATGTATACTATTTGACGAATCAATTTTTGGCGCCGCTGCCGGGGAGGCATTTGCTACGATTGTTATCCGACTTTGATCTGAACTTGTCTTATTGTTAATATATCATATTAAAAAACACAAAAATATTTTTCTTTTCTTTTTATTAGTACATATCATATAAAAAAAAAAAAAAATAATAATAATAAATTGTCCATAAAAATTAAAATTCACTAATTGGTAAAATACCAAAATATAATATTCTCAACTGAGGTATTATCATAATAAGTTCCGGTGAACTACTGAGTTCCCAATCGAACCAAAGATTTAAAACTTGCCTTCTGTGTCACTTACGATATACGGCTCACCTCATTCTGATTGACAAACTATAAAGTGGGTATAAGGAGGGTTGTTCCTAGGAACTACGACCCGAAAGGAGAAATAAGCTTCGCGCTATTCCTACTCCTCCGCTCACCTGTGCGTTTTTCATTCTGAGAGCTACCGTGAAGTAAGATTGATTATCAGGTTTAAGTTGTCTATCTGATTTTGTCCAATTGTGAAATATGTTGTTAATAAATTCGAAAAAACCAAAAATAATCTTCTTTTTCTTCGTATCAGTTAATTCTTTCCTTATCCCTCTATCTATTTAATTCTTATGACATCATTCGATTATCGCCTTAAAGCGATTAAAGCATGTTCGGCTTGTGGAAATTTGCACACTTCAGCCTTTTGTTGTTCAAAAGAGAAACTCAAAAACAAGATTCTTGTTCCAATGCCCGAATCGTCTCAACAACACATTAAGATTGAAAGAATTTGTTTCGATTGTGGAGACCTGTTGCATGGTCTTAATTGTCTAGAATGTGACCTGACACGAAAGATATTGGAGAAAGCTTTTCAAAAGTTTCAAAATACTTCCAAGTCATCCAATGACAATTCCAACGTTGTTAATGCTCCTCGAGAGCCATTCGTTGTCAAACAAGACCCCAGTGTCAATTCCTCACAAAAATCTCCACTAATCGACCAAAAGTGTTGTTACGAGTGTGGTGATTCGTTAGATGGCATCTTTTGTCAACGAAAAAAATTGTCCATAAAAATTAAAATTCACTAATTGGTAAAATACCAAAATATAATATTCTCAACTGAGGTATTATCATAATAAGTTCCGGTGAACTATTGAGTTCCCAACTCGAACAAAAGATTTAAAACTTGCCTTCTGTGTCACTTACGATATACGGCTCACCTCGATTTGATTAACAAACTATAAAGTGGGTATAAGGAGGGTTGTTCCTAGGAACTACGACCCGAAAGGAGAAATAAGCTTCGCGCTATTCCTACTCCTCCGCTCACCTGTGCGTTTTTCATTCTGAGAGCTACCGTGAAGTAAGATTGATTATCAGGTTTAAGTTGTCTATCTGATTTTGTCCAATTGTGAAATATGTTGTTAATAAATTCGAAAAAACCAAAAATAATCTTCTTTTTCTTCGTATCAGTTAATTCTTTCCTTATCCCTCTATCTATTTAATTCTTATGACATCATTCGATTGTCGCCTTAAAGCGATTAAAGCATGTTCGGCTTGTGGAAATTTGCACACTTCAGCCTTTTGTTGTTCAAAAGAGAAACTCAAAAACAAGATTCTTGTTCCAATGCCCGAATCGTCTCAACAACACATTAAGATTGAAAGAATTTGTTTCGATTGTGGAGACCTGTTGCATGGTCTTAATTGTCTAGAATGTGACCTGACACGAAAGATATTGGAGAAAGCTTTTCAAAAGTTTCAAAATACTTCCAAGTCATCCAATGACAATTCCAACGTTGTTAATGCTCCTCGAGAGCCATTCGTTGTCAAACAAGACCCCAGTGTCAATTCCTCACAAAAATCTCCACTAATCGACCAAAAGTGTTGTTGCGAGTGTGGTGATTCGTTAGATGGCATCTTTTGTCAACGATGCACTTGTAAGTCTTGTGGGAAAGGTGCTCATGTTGGTTATAATTGTCCACCGAAAACTCTGATTATCTCTAATCCGGAGCCAACCAAACAAACCATTAATGAGATCCCACAAGCTCGGAAAAGTGTGCAAATACCAAAATTTTTTGGTCAATGCCAAAAATGTGGTTTAAATGAATATGACGGAGTTTGTTTTTATTGTAAGATTCGGAGTGAAACACCAAATGTTTTAACTCCGTACTCATCTAATAACACTCCCGATTATTCAAACCCATCTCCACAACCCCCGACTCATTCTTATGAGAATTTTGGAAACAATGTTCATTATGGTTACGATTGTTCACCCCAAGTTCCGTTTATCCAATCGGAACTGTGTTACAATCAAGACTTTAATTTCTCACAAAATCCTCAAAGTCTTCAACAACAATTCCTTTGTTGTAACTATTGTGGAGGTCCTCATGAGACTTTTCAGTGTCAACCAATGAATGAAGACTATTATCATGAGCAAAATCCTTGCTATGATTCTAATTCTTTCGGTTTTGACCAATTTCAACCTCCGCAATATACCGTCTATCATCAGATCTTAAATTCTCAAAATGAGTTTTTCAATTCTCAAAATGAGCAATTCAATTCTGGATTTGAGCATCTAAATACTCAAATGACAACCTTGCATGATTTGATTGCTCAAGCTATGCAAAAGAAAGAAGAAGAGAAGCGAATTGCAGAAGAGCAAGCGGCTAAAGAGCGCTATTGGAAGATTCCCATTTGTGATGATGATGATGACAATGACTATACCATTGCAATCACACCCGTTTTATCAACCGAGGAGCCCGTAAACTCTCTAATTATGGAGAATGAGCATCTTGACACAATTTCGGCAACGGAATCGGACGAATTCATAAAGTCTAGTGTTGAAATCCTTGTCCCAATCCCAAGTGAGTCCAAAGGTGTTCCCAAAGTGTGTGATGTGCCTTTTCATGACAATTCTCCGCCTCTTGACATTTCAAAAGATCAATCTGAGGATTTCTCTGATTCTAACGTTGATTCTACTTCGACTGATGAAGATTCCTTCTCTAGTAACGATGTCGAGTATGTTGAGGCATCACCTCCCAATTCTGAGCCAGTTAGCTCGAAGGTGATGGAGATTGTTATTCCAGAAGTTGGAAGGATTGAGGATGACATTCTTTTGATCAAAGACGATACCCTTCGTGAAAAATTGTTGAATGTCAATCGTCTTGTTGCTAAAATCGAAGCATTAAAAGATAATCCCGTTCCATCTTCCGTTGTTGTGACCAAGTCTACCTCCACATTTCCTAACCTTTTCTTGGAGGAGACTAACACCTTTGATAATTCTTTACCCGAATCTGAAACTTTTTGCTTTAATCTGGAAGAGATTAGTAGTGGCAGTCCCACCTCTTATTCAGATTTATCTCTTCCAGATTATGAAGCTTTCTATCTCGATGACGATCATGTTGAAGAAAAGAGTAGTGGCAGTACCACTACTCATGCTGATTTTTCTCAATATGATTCGTTCATCTTTGATCTTTCGATCAATCCGTGTCCTCCTGCCGATAGGAGTGACTGTTATCATAAGGAGTTTGCCGGTGAACTCGCTTACATCATATCTCCACCGGAGTATGATTGTTTCTACTTTAAGAATGAGCCCGATCAGGGCAATTTCACGATGGATGTAGTGGAGGATATTTTTGATAATCCGACAAGAGAACCAAGAGTTCATGTGCCTAATGTTTTGCCCACCCATCTCACCCTTCATCTGGATTCGGATTTCACTCTTTCTAGTGATTCTCTCGGATCCGACCTTGTAGTTTCTTTTCCTTCCAGAACTAGAAACAAGATTTTCGATCCAGGGATATTTATTGGAGTCCAATCCATGATATTTCTATCACCGGATGAATTTTCTTTCTCATTCATCTGTGATCCTCCACTATGCTTCCATTTTCATCCAAAAATGAGAACAAAGTTGTCAATACTGGCATTCTTGCTTCAGAGGAGAAATCTCCTCCTTCTTTATCACATCGGGGCTTTAAAGCTTCCAAGCATTCTCATCATAAAAGCCTGATGTTGATTCATGGAGACAACACTCCTAGTTTGGGTGTTCGTCATCCCCATTTCTATCCCCCTTAACAAGCTCAAGTATGGGGGGATCGGGTCAAGCTAAGTGACCTAAAACAAGCGCTTCGTGGGTGGCAACCCATGCTTATCTATTCTATCTTCTTTCTTATTTCTAATAAGTGTTGTTGTGATGAGGCTCGCCTCTACCATTTTTGTGTTTTGTGGTTTATTGTCCAGGATTGCCCGGATTGTAATGACTCTCGTGCTCGTGGTTTTGTCCTTCGATCACTCGAGCTTCACATCCTAAGCTTCATTTGGGAATCCAATATCCAAATCTTATTGACTAACGTTCAAAATGTGTAATGTTTGCTTTTCTGTGCTTATTGGTGTGTAGACTTATTGAGTTTTCAGTCTTAGGTTCTAGCTTATTCAT
>BQNB010115288.1:0-21589 GCA_026074375.1 Tanacetum coccineum
TTTCTTATTTATTTAATTATCAATTCATTTAATTATTTTAAGTTACTTTTAGTTAATTAGGTTTAGATCCTTTAGGGTTTAGTTCTCTTCTTGCCATAGATTAATTGTTATTTCCGCTGCGTTTTAATCTAGTTAGGGTATAGAAAACCCATCAGTGGTATCATGAGCATTAGCTTAATTCTATTAGCATTTAAATAGTAGATTATTAATGTAACATTTATCAATTTCAGGTCATTTTATGACTCTTATTATTCGTCACTGTTTATTTTGGTCCGATACGCGTTTACGTTTAAATTTACTTAAGCTAAATCGCGTAGACTAGAAATAATTATTTAATGTAAACGGTCATCAAATAAATTAAGGTTTACATCAACCAAGTGATATATAATAATTAAGAAGATAATTATTGACTTTGCGTATCTTATTTTTTTTATTGGTCACATAAAAGGTTTACGTTTCGCAATAAAAATATATTTAGACACACCCTGAAATTTCCTAAACTCATCTATACTCAAACCGATGCTCACTTTTATACCCTTAACACAAAAATTAACTTATTTTGTGTCATTAACCCTCATAGGATCGGTCATGCCCTAACATACTAGTAAACAAATTAATTCCTTTTACACTATAAGTATTAACCAACATGTGCTCAATTTAAACTAAGCAAAGCCTTGTACAACCTCTAACTCATTAATGAAGTGTACTAAGGGTATCTAATACAACTCATACAAGATCAAAACTTGATCTTTTGCCCTCCTAGCCCACTACACGAGTACAAGACAAGCACACACAAATCTTCCCTAAATCTTGTACAAATATGTTTTATTATGAATGTGTACTTAGTCTAGTAGCATCTTTAACAAAATCTAGCATAAAATCTTGTACAACCTAAGACCAATTAAAACTAGGTACTTGGTAAATCTTGCACAAGATTATACCTTGTGTTTTCCTTCCCTAAATGCCTCGTCACCCACATGAACCACTCAAGCAAATCTTGCAAATATCTTGTACCTGACACAAACCATTAATACATGTACTTTGGTACCCTAAACCACTCGTACGTCTTTAGTATTAGGACATGGTTTAGGAAATACTTGTGGCATAAAAGAGAGGTTAGTACAAGAGCTTTGCACACACATATCAAACTAGCAAAACAAATGCTTTTCTTCTTCCTTCCTTTGTGTTTCTGCCAACAGACGCCACACACACCCAAGAAATCTATGAACAACATAAACACTAAACACACGAACCCATTTACTTACACTACAAACTAAGAACACCAAGTGGGTTAACTCTTTTAAGGAAGCTAAACGGGATTTCCATTCGGGTTGCTAACACTCGACACACGTCATCTCATTTCTTCTCACTCTAGGACCTTTGTAAGTCAACACTCATTCTAAACCATCTTTCATTTCATGTTATACGTATTTGACACGTTGTGTTAAGAAAAATGGGTTACAAATTTGTAACCCATTCTGTCTCGTTTTGTTTCGTATGTTATATCGACTTGTGTGGCGTATAACATGACCCTCATTCATAACATAAGTCATCCCTAGACAATCATAAGCTTACTTGACGTCTCTTGAACTCAAAAACAAGAATAACATTTGCATGAAACGTTTAAGCTCGATAATTAATGATTCCATACATAAACTTTTTGTAAAAAACATGTTGGCTCGACAAGGGGACTTAGAACTAGCATAATGCGTGTTACACAGCTTATTTAATAAGACATGGTGGCTTATTCGATTTCATAAGACTCGAAAACAAGAATAGGTTGTAAAACGTAATATAAGTCAAAGTTCATACACGACACTTAGGATGTAAATATACGTAAAACCACATGTAAACTTTGTTATGCAAATGTGATTTTGCATGAAAGAAACATAGCTTAAATGAGCTTATTTAAGCCTTAAAGCTTATCGAGTTTAGGACATGTTAATAAAACAATAACAGTGGCATTTTAGCCACTGTTAGACCAGTTAAGCCCATTGAGGGCATAGCAGGCTCACGAGCCCAACCCACTGGCCCATAAGTCATTTTTATAAGCTTATGGCTTATTTGATAAGCCATTAATCTTAAAGGAGATTAACGAGCTTATGTAGCCATGGGCTTGGCTTAAAGCCTACCTGGGCTAAGTTTGGGCCGCAAAGCTCAAACAAGCTCATGAAGCTCATTCAATAAGCTATAAGTTGCCAAACAGCTTATCTAATAAGCTCCAATAGAAAACTTAACCTATTTTAAGCATGAGAAGCTTATGGACCTAATTGGATTAACTATACACTTAGAAAATACCTATCAGACCTTTAATGGACTCAAAAGCCCATTTACACGGCTTATGGCTTATGGGATAAGCCAATAAGCCAAAACAGCTTATTTACACTTAAGTAACTTAATTGAATCTAAACCTACTTGAAAAACTAGCTAAACACCTTATTGGACCTCAAAAGCCTATTTTAAATTTGTTATTGGACCGAAAAGCCCAATAAGCCCACATAAGCTCATTCCAAGCTTATTTCCAGAAGTAAAACAACTTATTTTGCTTATTGAAGCTTAATGAAACCTATCGCCAATTTTTAGAACTTAATTGGGTTTAAAATGCGATTTTTACAAGTTTAGGGACTAAAAGTGACATATCGGAAACTTGGGGGTAAGTCTAAACTGTAAACTTACTATTTTAGAAGTTAGGGACTGTAATTGACTTTTAAAAACTTTAAGGGCCTGTTGGAACCTGTTGGACTAACAGTGTTAACTTTTCTAAAGTTAAAGGACTAAAGGTGTAAATAGAAGACCTTAGGGCTAAAAGTGTAAATAAATATTTGTTATCAAGGTATGGCACTGCTTATTGACATTTTGGGAACTTAGTGGACAGTACGGAACTATAATTGCAAGCATAACCGTGTTCATAAGCGTAAGGTTGGAAACTAGAAGGACCAAATGCGTAACTTTGAGAAGTTAATGGGTAAATAATGTAATATAGAGTTTTTATTAATTATTTGATAAATAGAATACTTGGAATATTTTTATGAAATAAATCAACGAGATTTATTAACGCGATTGATAAATATGAATATTTATTAATAAACATTATACCTATATATAATAGGTTATATATAATCGTACGTCCCTCCGAGAGCCAACAACTTGAACAAATTCTTTTGAACGTAAATTCGCCACGGTAAGTATCGACAACATACGACATTGAAATTCTCAAAGTCATTGAAAATTCATTATATAGGTCGTAACCCTAAATATGTAGACTAAGACTTGCCGTATTTAATTAGGTATTTTATGGTGTTATTTCTTGCTATACTTTAGTGTATTTGCATTTCGCGAGGAACTATCTGCTATGTTGGCAATATTTATATTGCATTCATACATGTCGAGCTTCAGTGTCATGAGCTTAGGGAAACGTAATACCATTTTGTGATGGGTGCACAGGTTGCATAATCACGGGGAAATCTTGCGGTCCTACACTTTATTTACATAAACCTATGAAATCACCAACTTTATGTTGACGTTTTTAAAGCATGTTTTTCTCAGGTCAATGAGGCACGAGGTGCTTAGGATACATTGGGGTCACTCTTTTGGGGAGTCATGCATTAAAGATTTGGAGTCATTACATTTTGAGATTGTTATGAGCTAGAACCCTTGTTATCAAATGTTGAACAATTTAAGCCGTTGGGCTTGGTATTAAACAAATTTCAATAAATCCAATGTATCATGTTTTAAATGACACTTTTAGAGGTCGTTCTCATATCTTGTGCTATTGGTCTATGAAGTAATGCTCCTGAATACTTACATTCCGCTACGACCCAGATTTAGGGGTGTTACAATTAACATGTGATAAATATAAATAATTGAATATTATGTTATTGAGATCATAGAATGTTAATATGAATTTACATTTTAGAACCTTATATTTTGAACTGTTTAAAATATACCCCTAAAATTTTAAAATATTTAAAACGAAACCCGAAACTTTAAAATGTTTAAAAGAAACCTTATACATATTATCATTGCTATATTATATATGTATCATTAAAAATGATGATGCATGTGACACACATGTATTCCAATATTTTGTTTCAGTGGTGGCTCAAGGGGGGCGTAAAGCTAGCGCTTTACGCCCCAACATGTCCTTTTGTCATCATCTTTAGATATCTGATTATTTAAGGCTTAAATTAGTCTATAAATGTTAAATAATTAATGTTTTGGGCCTCTATTGTTCTACTTTTTATTTTGAAAGCCTGCGAGTTGTACAAATTTAAGCCTAAATTACTTTTCTTTTTGAAAGACAACAAGAACTTTTATAAAAGCAATTAGGAAAAAAAATACAAACTAAATGGCATCCCAATTTCCAACTCCTAATCATGAAAATTAAGAAAGCAGGGAACCAAAAACAAAAACTAATACAAAGCCCACAAAATAGGCGAACCCACTCACAAGATCATATAATTCCCGAATGAGACCAAGCAAAGAACATGACCTCATGATATCACCGAATACAATAGTAACTCTTAAATATATAGGTTAATAGACAAATATGTTATTAAAATTTGCCAAAATGTTCACCTAAGTTACTAAATATATTAAGTATATAAAAGATTCATTTTGTATCAAAAATAAGCAAATGTTAAATTAAGCCATGTGAAAACAATCATTTACATTGATGAACTCACGTGTATTATTATTATTGTTTTATTTGTGTAAATGGGTTATACTCGGTAAATTAAAATCGCCATCGATGTTTTAGACCCACAAACATACTTTCACTCTCTCGCCTTTTCTCAACTACTCATGTATCGTTCTTCTATCATAAGTTGCTTTTCATGATGCTTAAGTTTTTGTTAAAGAAAAACGAGTTAAAAAGGTAATTTTTAAACCTTAAAAAGTTCTTTAAGCTATATTATAGCATTTTGGATATTATCCTATAGATTTATTTTTGTAACTAAGAGTTGTGAGAAAAATTATATGCATGTGATTGGTTTGTGACAACAAGATGGTTGCTGATTGTGGTTCTTGGTTACATAATTCAAGAGTTCTTTGAAACTTTATTCTATGAAAAAAATCATTAGCAATTGGTGGGAATGAATGTAAATTAGGGTTTTTCATAAACCCTAATTCAATGAAGAAACAAAGAAGCAGCTTGGTATGTTATGGTTGCATATGCGTCTTGGTCATTACATATGCGTGACATAAAGTTAGGGTTAATTACAAAACCCTAAGAGATGTGTGATTCGTTCAGGGGAAACACATTTAGGTAGAAGTTCTAAATTATCTAGGGTTTAGATACTTGTTTAATGATTGAACGCATGATCGTTTGAAGCTGTTATGTGTGCTACTAGAAAGAATAAACTTTACTTTGTGTGACAAGTGAGGTTACTGGTGGAGCAGTCCAGAAAATAATGCATTGAGAGATCAAACATAGTCATTCGAGCATTACATTCTCTGGCTTTTCAAACCCAACCCGCTGTACTGTCGATTCATCCGGCTGCGTAACACAGCCTTCATGCTCGTAAATTTTGAAGATGTTGTCATCTGGCTTCTCATAACATATGTAATTATGTAAAGCACATGCTGCAACCACTAACATCACTTGTGTCGGCAAAGGGTATGAAGGAGCCGACATCAGTATGGGGAAACGTTCCTTCAGTGCGACGAGTGTTTTGTCGGTGAAGCTTCGTAGCAGTGAGTGACGATGGTTGAATAGCTCTTTGGCATCTTGCCGTTTGAACCCATTTTCATGTTCATGTAACCCATATGGAGCACCTGCATACGGAGCAATGAACCCTGGAATGTTTTCATACTTGAAATCCACCAGAAAATATTTTCCTTCACTATTGTCCAAGGCTTTACAGACGATGTACAAGAAGCTCTCGTTACATTCCAACGCATTAATTAACTCTTCTCTTTTGCTTTTGACATTGACAAAACCATTCTCATTTTCTTCTAAACAAGTAGCTGGTGAGACCAAATCGGCACTATGAGTAGGAGGCCGGTAACTCTGTTGAATTTTTGCTTCAACCATTCAATATTTGATTGCAAATCAAGTCATTCAAGTTTTAGCCCTTCTTCCTATGCTGCAACTTCTTCATACACAAGACATGGATGTTATGAATGGCTAAGTATCACTAATTCAAATAAAACCAAGTCCAAATATCTTTTACTATTAGTATATTAACCTTTTTGCTTACCTCTTCATTACAATCAACCGTATGATGACAACGTACATGATATCCAGTGCTGGAGATTCATATGCATAGTTGGAGAACCAATTCTCAATGCTTTTCAACTGATAAAACACAAACAGATGAGATTTGGAACATAAAACTACAACATGGTCTAATTATCAGAGAGTATTTATAAGGTTGTAAACTGATATAGTATCGATTGTTAACACTTTACTACCTCTGTACACAAATGACAGCTTCAACCATGACTGATTTCAACATTTCGATAGCAATTGTTGTTACTATCCCTGTCCATGGAGCTCCTACAATCATAATCCAAATGAAATAGTCAAGTCTGAACATCATTCGCTGGATTCAAGAATGCGTGTTTCTGTCTATAGGGACGTAATGTTTGAAATAGAAAGAAACAAAGGATCATATGCTCATCAATTTAACACCAGATATATCAACGAATCCCAAGTTCAAAGACAGGCTTTAATCTTACTAGCATAAAGTAGCTTCTCGTGTACCTCGAAATATGTATCATCCAATGAATCGGCATTACGACCTCGGCAATGGACCACTTGTTATAGGTCCTGAAGCAAGGAATATGTAATACATCATTTACTATTATATTCAATAAATAAGGGGTGTTTGGCATTGCATTTTAGAAGTGATTATGTGAAGTTGAGGGTGTGTTTGGTTTCTTGCTCGGAATCATTATGAGAATGGGTATTGGTATAAGGTGCAAAGGAAATGGGTTGAGTCAAGGAATCATTTTCATAAAGGCTGTTTGGATCATAGTTGGGTTTGGTTATGGAAGTTTAGGATTAGCTCTTATAAGGCATGTGATAAAAATGTCATGGGCGCCTAGGGCATGAGATGTGTAACTAACCTACTATGTGCCCAGTTTTAATATTTAAGAAGTAGAATCACCTCAATTCTCGACATCCCGTCACCCAAGAAAGCTCAAGCATTTTTGACATGAGCAATGGATCGCACAACCCTCAGTTACTGCATCCAACAACAACAAACATAAGCACAAACCATAAAGCTAACATTTTTATAACAACAAGGGGGTCTTGGATTAGCTTATATTCTGGACTTATGGGCTTATTTGAAATCCGAAAAGCTCGTGAGCTCATTTTTTTGGGCTTATAAACATATGACTTATTTAAGTCCATATGCTCAACTTGATAAGCTAAGGGTTCTTGGGTTTTTTAGAAGTCAATGGGAAGGACAATTAAAAAAGGAATATATGTACTTTTTCTTTACATATTTTATGTACCTATCTAATCTATTGGATTTATATGTTTTTGTTTCATGCAAGAACAAAACATATTAAGGTGGACTGCCATTATGTAAGGGTGCGGGTTAAGGAGGGTTCTGTCAAACCTACTTATCTTCATACTTCAAAGCAGTTGGCTGATGTTTTCACTAAGATCCTTACTATCGAACAACAT
The DNA here is from genome assembly GCA_026074375.1 of Tanacetum coccineum. Classification (NCBI taxonomy): domain Eukaryota; kingdom Viridiplantae; phylum Streptophyta; class Magnoliopsida; order Asterales; family Asteraceae; genus Tanacetum; species Tanacetum coccineum. The sequence continues at coordinate 7,640 of BQNB010115288.1, forward strand.
CATAAACTTCTTTCCAAGTTGGGAGTATTTACTTTAGATACTGCACAACTTGAGGGGGAGTATAAAGACAAAGGGGGTTAATTATACAAATCAGAAAGCAGAAGGACCAAAGTTGTAAATAGTTTTATTTCTAAACTATTTTTCTATTTTGAGAGGGAAAGTTACATCACTTTCCCTCCTCGTTTTCTCTTTAAATATTGTAATAACATCTCATTTTGGATCAATGAATCACTTACAGTTTTCTCTCATTTTCCATTTTAACTTTCACCATTGTTAAACTTCACATTATTTGTTATACATTGAATCTTGCAGGAGAATATAACAATAAATCGTACCTTAAAGTGGTTTGCCGAATCCAACAAATTTAGTCTCTGTGATTTTTTTCATCAGGTTTGGTCCTTATGGTTTTGACCCATTGCGGGTTTGGTCCCTTGACCAACATTTCCTTAGTTTGACCATGGGACCAAACTCGTAATGGATCAAAACTACAAGGACTAAACCCGATGAAAAAAGCACAGAGACCAAATTTGTTAGATCCGGCAAACCACAAAGACGATTTATGTAATTCTCTCGTGATTTTTATAAACATATGTTATCAATACTTAATGGCATTTATTTTTACTATTTCTTAGTTTAGTCTAGAACTTAGGGACACATTTTAATTAATCAAACATTGATATTTATCTATGATACTAAAAGATTCAACCCCTAAATTTATTGAGGCTGTATCTTTAAATGCTCTCAACTCAAAATAGACTTCCTTCCGTAATTTATATTAAGGTTCTTAATCTTATATGAAAAGATTACATATACGTTTAGTTAACAAACTTATGGCATAGTATGTTTTTGAAAGCGTCCATTTCAAGAGGTTGCGTTGAAGGTTCTTTATAAAAGGTTATATGCTTTAGAGATGTATAAATCTATTAGTGTGGCCGAGAAAATGGGTCATCCCTCTTTGTCTCATTCTTTTCGTAGGATGCCAAGAGGTGGTGTGGAGCAGGAAAATTATGGTTTACTTTGCTCGAAAGTTGCTGATCTTGTGCTCCCAAATATATCAGATAGATGGTGTTGGTCTTTAGAAGGCACACAAGAGTTTTCAGTTAAATCCTCTCGCATCTTAATTGATAATACAATCTTGCGACAGGCTGAAGTTACCAACAGATGGCTTAGAGTCGTTCCCATCAGTAAATTTTCATGCTGGAGGATTTGCTTGGATAAATTACATTACCCTACTAAGCTATTATTTCGCTTAGAGGAAATTATATTCCACAATTGCTTGTCCCCTTTGTCAATTCGGGCTGAGGAATCCACTTCACAATATTTTTTTTTTTTCGCATTGTCCCTATGGCTCGCCAAGTTTGGAGAAATTTTGTTGATTTAGTGGAGACTTAAGATGTGGCTTTTAACTCCTATAAAAAACGAGTGCTCCTCTGAGTCATATTTTTACATAAGCAATTGAAGGTGTTCCTTGAAGGTATTTGTTACATGATGTGGTGGTTAATTTGGCGCTTCAGAAATCAATTGCTCTATGGGAATTCTCAACCAAGGCGTGCTCTCTTATTTGATGATGTAGTTCAATTTTCTTATACATGGTGCTCTAGTCGATCTAAGTGTAATATTAATTGGGTAACTTGGTTACAAAACCCTAATTTTGTTATCTTGTAATCTTTTCTAGCTTCTTGCTAGTGTTTTAATAAAAATCTGCTGTTCAAAAAAAATATCAAAACTGTAACATTCCTATATGCTCAGGAACATATATTGAAAAGTTAAAAATAGATTAAAGGTATTTATCATTGAACTATTATTATAAGAGTGGTTTAGAGTGCTAATATATTTTCTCTACTTTTGTGATGAAGGTTGTGAGACGATATAGAAGTTGTTGCGAAACGTCTATACAAATATGCTTTTATATTCTGAAAGGGTTGAGTTACTTCGAAAAAACATGAATGACAAATTAAAAGTCTATACAAATATGCTTTTATTTTCGTAGTTTGAATTCATAGAATATAACATCATATTTTCTTCTTTCTATATATTTTACTATTGTGTAAAGCCGTTTTAGATAAGCAGGGACTAATACCCATTTCTCATCTTATGGTCATAAAGACACTGATTATTTGGAAAAATAGTTTTATGGATGTATGCTCCTATTAAACTTTCGGTGTTCAATTTCTCATATATTTAAAATAGTATTTAAGATAATGCAATCACATACCGACTAAACTCCTTTTGGTGTAAAAAGTTGATTTTAACGAATATACTTCTAATTGTGATATGCAGGAACGTACATCTGCAACATGGCGGCTACAAATAAGACGGTGAGCGATCCGTCAGGGTTTGGAAACCAATGACAGTTATTTGCATAGTTTCAGTTTGCAAGGCATACAACTAATAGTAAGGTTGTTACTGTTGTGCACGCTTACCATATATCGGTGACTAATCGTAGTTCCTAAATTTTTAATCATATTTGTCCGTTTCTGTTTCTGTGTTGAGATCAGTACCATTATGATCCCATGCATCCAAAAAAAGAATTAGATTGGAACAAATGTGAACATGATTATAGGCCTCATCCAAATGAATGTAAAGGAACTTATTTAGATAGAGCCAATGGATTATACCCGAACACCAAGCAAGGAAGAGGATCATGATGGTACTATTGAGGTACATATGCTTTTCTGTTTATATGACGTGATTTCGACTGCACTAGCTTAAACAGTAGAGAGTTTGAGCATTCTTAGGAGAAAGTTAATGTGTAATCATAATGTATTATTGTAATCCCCTGAGTGAGAACCTATTAGTTGGCTGGTGGTTAAAAGCATAATTTACAACAGTGGTTTGTAATTTATTATTGTCGATGTGGGTGAAGCAACTAACTCAATTTATAGGCAAAGTGTGTGAGGCTATATCGGTTGAGCCTTGGAGGGCAGTATCAATCCAGAGATTAGTTGTGCCTTGGTGGTGACTGATTAGTTGGTAAGCTGGGGTGATACCATTTATTTTTTTAGATTGAGGAACTAAATTGATAAGAGTAAGTTAATATATGGATACCTTGCAACCATACCTGTATCATAATTCAACGTTGACCTCAAATCAAGTGATACTTTAGCACCTTCGCAATCACGGCATATATTACCAAACAAAGTCGCTCCATAATATTTAATGAATGCCAATATTTTACAGCCTAAACCAAATAAAGCCTAAAAACCATTACTCTAATGAATGTATCAAAATCCATGTAGACCAAATTAAGTTTTGATGACATATACATGGATGGTCAAAACTTAAGTACTATGACTTTAGTGGCAGATTGTTACCCTCACCTGATCATTTTGGTAAATCCAAGGCTTAATTTGACTAGATAATTGCCAAATTTTCATTTTAATATTTTACTATAACTAATCTTCTATTCATATTAAAGGTTCTATAAAAATTTCCAAAAAAAGCAATCAATGTTAAAGAACTGCAATCTATATAGCCTGCTTTCAACAATGTGGTAGTGAAGTGCATTATTCCAGGAACATCAATTAGTTGCATATCATAAACAATCTAACCTGCTTACAACTCAGACACAGGGTATCCAAATGGTAACAGTTATAAGGCTGGACGGAGTGGAGGTGGGTTTGGCAAACTCACCTAGGTGAGTTTCCAACTCACGCGCGAGTTTCCAATGGCCACCTCCCACACCACCTATGGGCCACATTGGATTTGCTTGTGGTGAGTTACATCCACCGAAAAAAACCACCTATTTGGTGAGTTTCTTCCTCACCGTCACGGTCGAGTTTTATTTGTGGGGCCCCTTTCTTTTTTATTAAGTGTATTTAATTGGTTTTGAGTGGTGTGGATATTTAAATGGTATATTTTAATATAAAGGGGTATTTTAATGAAATGTTGAGTTTTAGTGGTAAGGTGAGATTCTTTTTAACGTGTTAAAAATGAGTTGAGTATCGTAGTTATTATTTGGAGATAGAAGCTTAAGTGAGCCTGACAGTTGTTAGGGTGAGTATTGCCTCACCACTCCATCCAGCCAAATTGTCAAATTGAAGACATAAGTCATATATAGAATGAGTTAAATTACATTGGGTGTGTTATTTGGTGTTTCTAGATCATCCCAACTGTTGATCCAAAGCCAGAATCATTCCGAGCCCGGCCAGACTTTGAATAAACCCTGAACTTTACACTTAGATTTGAAAAGCAACATGATAGCCTTTCGAACCATCTTGTTTGTCCTTGCTATATCATCCTTGCGATCGTCAACCAATTGTTGAGATCCGGAGGAATCCTATTTTTAGTTGCTAGTGTGGAACGAAGAGCCATAATAAAAAAAAATATGAAAATAAAACGGAAGAAAAAAAGCCAGATGCATGATTGGTTGTTTTTAGGGACGTTGTGTCTTACAGCACCACCGATACGGTAAAGACACTAAAAAAAGTCAATTTTACCACACTTTTTTGTACACACTTTTAAATAGTGTGGAAAAATATTTAGATTATTAACACCTATAAAGTTTAAAAAATTGTTACATAATAAGTGTGAACAAATTTGAAAAAGTTTAAAGGATTCTATCTTCTAACACTTTATTTGTTGCAAATAAAAGTTCACACTTTAAAATGTGAAAAACCCATAATTTGCTCACACTTTCAAGTGTGGACCCTATTTGTAACACCCAAATCCTCCACACTTCTCACACAAGAGGAAGTGTGGAGGATATGGGTGTTACAAATGGGGTCCACACTTGAAAGTGTGAACAAATTATGAATTTTTTCACACTTAAAAGTGTGGACTTTTATATGCAACAAAAGTAAGTGTGAAAACTATTTGTTTTTCAAAATTTGTTCACACTTATTTATGTAACAAACTTTTACACAATTATAAATGTGAATAAACTCATTATATTTTACACACTTTTTTAAAGTGTGTACAAAAACGTGTGGTAAAATGACATATTTTTTTATAGTGAGACATGTTACTTCGATCGTTTAATATATTGTTGGAGTAAATGAAAGTAATAACTTTTGATCGAAGCCACCGGTTGGTCAAAAGAATTTTTTCTTTTGTTGACTTCTTTCGATTGTCATTTTGAATATGATTGTTCGTACGTAGTATCTAATGGGAGAATTTATTTAGTTGCTTGTTTGAGAATGGATATTTGTGAGATATACCAATTGGAATTTTGGCTTAAAATTAGTACTTCTTTGAAAGTTGTTCGTTTAGTGATTAAGATTTTCACATCGGTGTAATAATTCTGAGTTCGGTTTGGAAATTATTTGGGTTGGTTCGATAGTTTGATGGCCCAAAGTTTTGATCGTATGGGCACATTCTTTTTATTATAGGTTATTTGGTACTATGGTATTTGCAACCCGGTTTTTGATTGGTATTGGTATTAGTATCGGCATTGAATGGTTTCGGTGGCTCGGTTTCTGTTGAGTACCCTTGGTTTTGCATGTTTCTGCCTAGATTGCAAATTGCAGATGGGTTTGGTTGCTTGGTTACATGTCTGCTTTACGGATTGCAGATGTGTTTGGTTCCACTTGGTTTCGTATGATTCTGCCTGGTTACACGTCTGCTTTAGATTGCAGATGTGTTTGGTTGCCTGGTTATACGTCTGCTTTACAGATTGCAAATGTGTTTGGTTCATCTTGGTTTCACATGATTCTGCCTGGTTCCACGTCTACTTTTTTGGTTGCCTGGTTACACGTCTGCTTTATAGATTGCAGATGTGTTTGGATATAGTTTTGCTCTGATTTGTATGCACCTATTTAGATTGCTTCGGATTAAGACTTCGTCTAGCATCGAGTCTGCACTCTGAGATGCTCCGCTCTATGTTTGTTTTTTAGTTTTTGCTTATTTTATGTTTGGCAAACTCCTAATGTTCACCGCTGTAGCATTGTGAGTTAAGGGGGGGGGGGGAGTTAGCTAATAAGGCATATAGGCCAGACCCACTTGTTTAGGCTCGTTTAGCTTTTAGAGTTTCATTTTTGTTTGTCCTATAAATACTCGTTGTATTCTCTTTGTTTAAATTAATTCAATAAAGCTTTGCATTGTATCTTTAGTTTCCACAATTATTACTGTATATTTTGGAATTAGTGTCTAAGTTCATAACTAATTGGTAAGACTATCGTCAAAAGTAGAGTCCTTTTTGGGTTGTCCTCAATGAACTGTAAAGAGAAATAATAAGTAACATGCATTGGGATGGTTTTTGGGGATTTCCCACATTGCCCAAAAGAGTAAACCCAACCCCCTCTTTTTGGATATAAATAGAGGGGCATGCCAAGGTCTTCATTGCTCATTCCTTCTTTCTTATTCTTACTCATTGTAAGATTCTTTCATGTAACGGGACCCTAGTAGTTCGGATTTGAATTCTTTTCTCTTTGGTTCGTGGGTGTGGGCTATTAGAGGTACTCTCATTTGGGTACTTGCCTCCAAGTTCGACCAAGGTGGTCCGCGTGTGAGAAATCCGATTTTCTCAAAGGTTAGTATTTTCTTATTTATTTAATTATTCATTCATTTAATTATTTTAAGTTGCTTTTAGTTAATTAGGTTTAGATCCTTTAGGGTTTAGTTCTCTTCTAAGGCATGTGATAAAAATGGGTTGAGTCAAGGAATCATTTTCATAAAGGCTGTTTGGATCATAGTTGGGTTTGGTTATGGAAGTTTAGGATCAGCTCTTATAAGGCATGTGATAAAAATGTCATGGGCGCCTAGCTAGGGCATGAGATGTGTAACTAACCTACTATGTGCCTGGTTTTAATATTTAAGAAGTAGAATCACCTCAATTCTCGACATCCCGTCACCCAAGAAAGCACAAGCATTTTTGACATGAGCAATGGATCGCACAACCCACAGTTACGGCATCCAACAACAACAAACATAAGCACAAACCACAAAGGTAACATTTTTATAACAACAAGGGGGTCTTGGATTAGCTTATATTATGGACTTATGGGCTTATTTGAAACCCGAAAAGCTCGTGAGCTCATTTTTTTGTGCTTATAAACATGACTTATTTAAGTTCATATGCTCAACTTGATAAGCTAAGGGTTCTTGGGTTTTTTAGAAGTTAATGGGAAGGACAATTAAAAAAGGAATATATGTACTTTTTCTTTACATATTTTATGTACCTATCTAATCTATTGGATTTATATGTTTTAAAACTTGTTTTAGGTTTTTAAATTTTGCATTATCATTTTTTTAACAATTAAAGTAGTAACTGAAGATATTATTGAGCTTAGTAATGACACGTTTTTTTCCGTTGTATATTCGGTTTGACAAAAAAAATTTGCCCCCTCTCGGTGGTGCCCCTGGCTACAACACTAACAATTTTATGTCCGGCCTGTAAAATCATGTTGTTTGGTATCCAAAATTAAGTAGTTCGGTTTGACAAAAAAAATTGGGATAATTGCTTGGAAATGTATCTAACTTGCCACTTTTTGTAGTTCTATGTAGCCTACTATTTTTTTTGCAAATATGTGTAGCCTACTTTTAAATTCCGTCAGTTCTATGTATCGGGTGATCAGTTGTGTGTATTATTTGACGGATATACCCCTGCATAGGTTAAACATGAGTGTGTAAATTGAAGGGTAAAATGGTCAGTAGTACACACAACTGGTCACCCGGTACACACAACTGACGAAATTTAAAAGTATGTTACACAGATTTGCAAAAAAAATAGTAGGATACATAGAACTACAAAAAGTGACAAGTTGGATACATTTCTAAGCAATTATCCCAAAAAAATTTGCCTCCTCTCGGCGGTGCCCCTGGCTACAACACTAACAATTTTATGTCCGGCTGTAAAATCATGTTGTTTGGTATCCAAAATTAAGTAGTTTGGCTTGTTGACAAAATCATCTCGATAACATTAAAGTTTTTGGTACTCAAAAACGAAATGTATGGAACTTAATGGCTGAAGGATCCAATGGGGCTTTGTTGTTGCTATTCATCAGAGTAATACTCAGGCTGATTATTTCTACAATAACATTTGTCCTCGAAACTTATCTAGCTAAACAATCAGTACTATGTTTCAGGATGCATTAATCTATGGCTTTTTGGACCTTCCTGGAGCTGCTTTCGTTTCCATCAGCATCTATGTTTTAACTTTTTACTAGTAGTATCTTTTGAGAAGTAACACTATACATCTTCTTTACTTTCTGTTTTTGGCTGGAATGTTTGTTTTACCGTTTTTGAGGACGTATATTATTAGTATGTAATTAGTTCTGATTTGAGAAACATGATTTGCAAGTTATATTAATTTACATCTTTTTCGGTTGATGGATTAATTTGCTGGTTTTACTGTCTCGCCATGATGTGTGGTATGACAAAAGAGTGAAAAGACAAACTCACTAGGAAACTGTGAATGGTGACATATATGATAATAAGGTAAATGCTTAGAGATGTTATTAACTTGGTGTTGAAAATGACGATTGGAGACACTCAGAAAAATGATTTAGCTGTGTTCCGTATGTTGACAAACTGATGGTTGGAAGGACAATGATCGAGCAACGTCTAAAGAATTGTTTTCAGCCACATATATATTCTTTGCAGAACCAAGTATCCAAACATATTCCACATTGTGTAACACTTTAGTAGAGAGATTCAAGAAAGTAAAATGATGGTATATCATAGGTTACAGCAGCTAGAACACGACACAAACACAGGTAACACGAACAAGGCATACTACCAAACGCACAGCTTAAATTTTATTGAAGAAAATCTAACTCAAAAAACTACAATGATACCATGTGAATCCCTACCCTTCACGGTATATATAGACCAACCTAGATGCGTTAGACTATAACTAGGATTACAACCAAAAGTTTGCAGTTTGTTTTGATAAATCATATTGATGCGCAACAATCAGTTAACATGTAAGTATTCATTACTCATGTTTGATGCGAGAAGGTTCACATGATTAAAGTTTATGAAAGACTAATAAACAACATTACGCCCAAACACTTACGCACACACTATGAGCAACGCACATGTGTGAAGTTATACGATACTTTACATAAGTAAAAGTTCATATTTTCCAAAAAAATAAGCCCGGTGCAACGCACGGGTATGAACGCCTCGTCATTATATATGTATAATACTATCTTTGACAACTTAATTAAACTTATTTATAATTGATTATTACTAGGTTATTAATTCATCAATTATTGCTAACAGTATAAAAATAATAATAATGTGAAATTGAGCGGATTTGGTCAAAAAATGCACCAAAAGAGGACACCCTTATACGATCCTCGATTAGTACGAGGCGGGTCTGGGGGAGCATCGTGCGTCAACGTGGCGCCCAAATTAGATCCTCGTTGGGGTATCAGAGTGGATTTTGGGAGAACTTAGGTAATCGGGTTTAGGGGATAGGGATGACTCGTCTGCCCCAAACCCGCCCCGTTACAATCCCTAAGCTTGAGCTTGGTGAAAGTGGCGAACACATTATTTGTTAGAAGGTGCGCATTGTTTGTTAAAGTCGAAATTGATTTTTAATACAAAAATATTTTACAATAACGACACCCTTTACCTCAAGTATGTCTATTTTCGATTCGTTGAAACAGAAATACCCACAACTTTTCACAAACCGGGCTCCGTCATCCACTACAAGGTCTTAAGCTTTGAGGAAAAAGCTCTTTCAATGGGTGGAGACTGTAACATTTCTCAATTTTAGGTCATTTTATGACTCTTATTATTCGTCACTATTTATTTTGGTCCGATACGTGTTTACTTTTAAATTTACTTAAGCTAAATCGCGTAGACTAGAAATAATTATTTAATGTAAACAGGTCATCAAATAAATTAAGGTTTACATCCAACCAATAATAATCATAATTAAGAAGATAATTATTGACTTTGCGTATCTTATTTTTTTATTGGTCACGTAAAAGGTTTACGTTTCGCAATAAAAATATATTTAGACACACCCCGAAATTTCCTAAACTCATCTATACTCAAACCGATGCTCACTTTTATACCCTTAACACAAAAATTAACTTATTTAGTGTCATTAACCCTCATAGGACCGGTCATACCCTAACATACTAGTAAACAAATTAATTCCTTTTACACTATAAGTATTAACCAACATGTGCTCAATTTAAACTTAGCAAAACCTTGTACAACCTCTAACTCATAAATGAAGTGTACTAAGGGTATCTAATACAACTCATACAAGATCAAAACTTGATCTTTTGCCCTCCTAGCCCACTACACGAGTACAAGACAAGCACACACAAATCTACCCTAAATCTGTACAAAAAATGTTCATTTTAACGAAGAATGTGTACTTAGTCTAGTAGCATCTTTCACAAAATCTGGCATAAAATCTTGTACAAGCTAAGACCAATTAAAACTAGGTACTTGGTAAATCTTGCACAAGATTATACCTTGTGTTTTCCTTCCCTAAATGCCTCGTCACCCACATGAACCACTCAAGCAAATCATGCAAATATCTTGTACCTCACACAAACCATTAATACATGTACTTTGGTACCCTAAACCACTCGTACATCTTTAGTATTAGGACTGTTTAGAAATACTTTAGTGCAAAAGAAAGGTTAGTATAAGAGCTTTGCACACACATATCAAACTTTTCTTCTTCCTTCCTTTGTGTTTCTGCCAACAGACGCCACACACACCTAAGAAATCTATGAACAACATAAACACTAAACACACAAACCCATTTACTTACACTAAAAACTAAGAACACCAAGTGGGTTAACTCTTTTAAGGAAGCTAAACGGGATTTCCATTCGGGTTGCTAACACTCGACGCACGTCATCTCATTTCTTCTCACTCTAGGACCTTTGTAAGTCGACACTCATTCTAAACCATCTTTCATTTCATGTTATACGTATTTGACACGTTGTGTTAAGATAAATGGGTTACAAATTCGTAACCTGTTCTGTCTTATTTCGTTTCGTATGTTATATCGACTTGTGTGGTGTATAACATGACCCTCATTCATAACATAAGTCATCCCTAAACAATCATAAGCTTACTTGACGTCTCTTGAACTCAAAAACAAGAATAACATTTGCATGAAATGTTTAAGCTCAATATTTAACGATTCCATACGTAAACTTTTTGTGAAAAACACGTTAGCTCGGCAAGGGGACTTAGAACTAGCATAATGCGTGTTACATGGCTTATTTAATAAGACATGGTGGCTTATTCGATTTCATAAGACAATTCGAAAAACAAGAATAGGGATGTAAAATGAAAATATAATGTCAAAAGTCATACAGCGACAATGGGACATAAAAATACCGCTAAACCATAAAAAAACTTTGTCATGCAAATGGTTGGCTCGGTTAAGGAGGCGGCGTAGTATCTAAATGTGATTTTGCATGAAAGAAACATAGCTTAAACGAGCTTATTTAAGCCTCAAAGCTTATCGAGTTTAGGACACAGTTAAAAATAACAATAATTAGTGGCATGTTAGCCACTTATTCCAGATAAATCTTTCATTGAGGGCATAGTAGGCCTCATGAGCCTAATCACTGGCCCATTAGTCATTTATAAAAGCTATGGCTTATTATGATAAGCCATAAGCTTGAAGGAAACATAATACTTATGTAGCCTACGTCTTGGCTTAAAGCCTACCTGGGCTAAGTTTGGGCCGCAAAGCTCAAACAAGCTCATGAAGCTCATTCAATAAGCTATAATCTGCCAAACAGCTTATCTAATAAGCTCTAACAGAAAACTTAACTTATTTTAAGCATGAGAAGCTTATGGACCTAATTGGATTAACTATACACTTAGAAAATACCTATCGGACCTTTAATGGTCTCAAAAGCCCATTTACACGGCTTATGGCTTATGGGATAAGCCAATTTGCCAAAATAGCTTATTTACACTTAAGTAACTTAATTGAATCTAAACCTACTTAAAAACTAGCTAAACACCTTATTAGACCTCAAAAGCCTATTTCAAATTTGTTATTTGACCGAAAAGCCCAATAAGCCCACATAAGCTCATCCGAGCTTATTTCCAGAAGTAAACAGCTTATTTTGCTTATTGAAGCTTAATGAAACCTATCGCCACTTTTTAGAACTTAATTGGGTTTAAAATGCGATTTTTACAAGTTAAGGGACTAAAAGTGACAATATCGAAACTTGGGGGGTCAAAACTATAAACTTACTATTTTTAGAAGTTTAGGGACTGTATTTGACCTTTTAAAAACTTAAGGGGCTATTGAACTGTTTTGGACCTAAAAGTTTAACTCTTAAGTAAAAGGACTAAAGGTGTAAATATGAAGACCTTAGGGCTAAAAGTGTAAATATATTGTTTTCAAGGTATGGGCACTGATTTTGACATTTTGGGAAACTTAGTGGACTCGAAATATAATTTGCAAGCATAAGGGTCATAAGCGTAAGGTTGGAAACTAGAAGGACCAAATGCGTAACTTTGAGAAGTTAAGGGGTAAATAATGTAATATAGAGTTTTTATTAATTATTTGATAAATAGAATACTTGGAATATTTTTATGAAATAAATCAACGAGATTTTTTTTATTAACGCTATTGATAAATATGAAAATATATTAATAAACACTATACCTATATATAATAGGTTATACATAATCGTACGTCCTTCCGAGAGCCAACAACTTCAACAAATTCTTTTGAACGTAAACGTCGCCACATAAGTATCGATAACATGACGACATTGAAATCTCAAAGTCATTGAAATTCATTATAGAGTCGTTAGCCTAAATATGTAGACTAAGACTTGCCGTATTTACTTAGGTATTTGACGGTGTTATTTCTTGCTATACTTTGGTGTATTTGCATTTCGCGAGGAACAAAAAATGCACCAAAAGAGGAAACCCTTATACGATCCTCAATTAGTACGAGGCGGGTCTGGAGGAGCATCGTGCGTTAATGTGGCGCCCAAGTATGTCTATTTTCTCGTTGGTTAAGTGACATATTGAAGCTCGACTCGACTTGTGTATCGATATTAGAATACTAATCGATGTTAGCATGGACTCGACACTCTGAAACTCATGACAACTCGTTCCGGAAATCATGTAAATGTGAGATATCTATCTAGTCGATACTTCATAAGTATAAAGGTAAAAATGTCAAATATCAATAAGGCTTGCAACTAGCCATCCTTGCCATGAGTAAAGCTGTTGAAGATAACCGGTCTAATACTAGTCATAACATGCAGTACAAACTAAGAAAAAACATTTTGTTGATTTACCATAATTGACGTTCAAATATGCATCATTTCATGTACTTTGAATTACTATAAAAATCAACAATAACCATTAATTATATGATCTATAGTAAATGACCCAGATTTGGGGGTGTTACAATTAACTTGTGATAAGTATAAATAATTGAATATTATGTTATTGAGATCATAGAATGTTTATATGAATTTACATTTTAGAACCTTATATTTTGAACTGTTTAAAATATACCCCTCAAATTTTAAAATATTTAAAACAGAACCCGAAACTTTAAAATGTTTAAAAGAAACCTTATACATACTATAATTGCTATATTATATATGTATCATTAAAAATGATGATGCATGTGACACACACATGTATTCTAATATTTTGTTTCAGTGGTCGCTCAAGGGGCAAGTAAAGCTATCGCTTTACGCCCCAACATGCCCTTTTGTCATCATCTTTAGATATCTGATTATTTAAGGCTTCAATTAGTCTATAAATGTTAAATAATTAAAGTTTTGGGCCTCTATTGTTTCTACTTTTTATTTTGAAAGTCTGCGAGTTGTACAAATTTAAGCCTAAATTACTTTTCTTTTTGAAAGACAACAAGAACTTTTATTAAAGGAATTAGGAAAAAAAATACAAACTAAATGGCATCCCAATTCCTAACTCCTAATCAAGAAAATTAATAAATTCGGGAACCAAAAACAAAAACTAATACAAAGCCCACAAAATAGGCGAACCCACTCAGAAGATCATATAATTCCCGAATGA
>BQNB010115289.1:5205-18518 GCA_026074375.1 Tanacetum coccineum
AGTTGTCCTTAGGGAGAGCAAATGGAAAAGAAGATCTCAATCGGGTTTTCATTAATGTTTGGAAAAACATTAAAGGATATGAAAATTCCATCCCGATGAGAGGCCACCGGCTCTAAATGGAGATGCCGGGGTCAAAGATCGTATCTTCACTCCCGGTGGAGCAAGATAAAAGAGTAACCTCGGGGTAGGTGACAAATGGGAGAAAAGTACGGATGGTAAATGTGAAGGAATCGTCCTCTTCATCATTTAGAAAAACGACATTTTCACCTCCCCCCTGGTCAAAAGGTTCATCATTATTAAGCACATCTAAATTGTTAATCACTGTCGAATCGGACTCAAAATTTGAACAAATCTCAACATCCGGTGGTTTCGGAGGAGGACGAGGAAATGACGGATCATCAAAATGAAACGACTCATACTCGGAAAGAGAGTAATTAGCATGAGTAGTGGTACTGCCACTTCTCGTCTCTTCCGTATGATCGCTAAAAGACTCGAATTCGGGTAAAGAATTGTCCGAAAAAGAAAGAGAAGTAATGGATGAATCACTATCCATGATGGGAATAGGATTGTCTTTCAAAGATTCGATATTAGAAATAAGACGATGGACGTTCAACAATTTCTCACGAAGGATAACGTCTTGGATTTGAAAAATATCTTCTAAATCAAACTCTTTCTCATCATTCACCTCTTCTAGGCTAACGTACTCGATGTCCTCAAAATCATCGTCATCGCTCGAAGTATCATCATTTGAATCAAAATCGGCTTCAACAATTCTCGGTGGAATTGGAGCAATATGAGCGAGTTCACCGGCGATCTCCTCGAAAATAGGGTCAATCTTAGAAGAATTATCAATCGAAGTATCACGGTTAACCAAATATTCCACAAAATCGGACTCAATATTAACACGATTATTATCACAATTAAGCACATCACACGAATCGTCGAAAATTCCCTCAAACTCACTTGGGATTGGGACAAGGTTCTCAACACTAGACTTTATTACTTCGTCTGATTCCGTTGCCGGAATAGTGTCAAGATGCTCATCCCCCATATTTAGAGAATTATCGGGCTCCTCGATCGGTAAGTCGGGAGTGATTACTAAAGGAATATAATCATCCTCGTCATCACAAGTAGCAGAAAGCATGTAACGACAGGCAGCAGCATACTTTTCGTCTTCGTAAGCTTTCTCCTTTTTTCGAACTTCACTTCCCCATATATTAAAATCTTGCTTAAGCTTATGAATTCTAATTTCACAATCTCTCTCAAATTCTTCATCAATCTCCTCGCCTCGAAATCTTCTAATTCCCAAATCATTCGTGATTTCTTTAATTTTGCGGTCAACCAATTGTTGCTCATGCCTCATTTCCTCGATACTCATATCTTCTTTAACCGTTTGTTCTTCCTCGATTTGCTTTTTTAATTCCGTTAACATTCTTTGATCTCGTTTTAATTCTTCAAACTCTTTAAGAATTTTATTAAGAGCTTCTTGACGATAGACGGATTCCTGCGGAGGTTGTGGGTGGTTAAAACCGGAATAATCATAACTCGGATTAGGTTCATAGCAAGTTTCATTGATCGGTTGACATTGATAATCAAAATGAGGACCTCCGCAATAAGCACAACAAAGATATTGCTGAGAAAAACTTGGTGAATTTTGTGGAGGTGGGTAAGAAAAATTTGGAGAATTATAGAAAGAATTCGGGTTTGGAACATAAGCGAATGAATTTTCAGCTTCATAATTGCGTATCGGGTGATCATTTGGCAAAATCTGTGGGAGCTCATTAATGGTTTGATTGCATTGTTCTGGATTAGAGATAATCGGAACTTTTGGTGGACAATTATAACCGTAATGAGCACCTTTGCCACAAGATTTACAAATGCATTGTCGACAAAAAATTCCATCTGATGAATCACCGCACTCATAACAACAATTATGGTCAATCTGTGGAGGTTCTTGCGAAGATTTTTCACCGGGGTCTTGATTGACAACGCATGGCTCTCGAAGAGCATTAACAACGTTGGTATTGTTGTCGGATGATTCGGAAGTATTTTGAAAGTCTTGGAAAATTCCATTTTCAACACAATACGCAAGCAAATCTTCATCGAATTTCTTTCGTAAAAATGCACATCCACGACAACTCGGACCATCAACCGGGGTTCCACATCTTGCACAACACGGAGAAGGGTCGGGTTCGGGAATAAGGATTTTATCATTAAGACTCCCTATCGAACAACAATCTTTAGTGTACAAACTTCCACAAGTCGAACACTCTTTGATCGCGTGAAGAGATTTTGAATGATGAGACGCCATAAGAATTAAACAACATAGAGGATTAAGAAGAAAAGAATTAAACGAATAAGAGGAAAAAGAAGAATATTTTTAGGTTTTGAAAATAATTCAAGAGGAAATAAAAATATTTTTGGATTTTTTTTTTTTTTTTTTTTTTTTTTTTTTAGCAATGAATTTTAAACGGTTACACAGAGACTTTAAACCAAATAATCAACTTCTTCATGGTAGATCTTGAAAAATTTTTTCAAGGTGAGCGTACGTCGTAGAGAACAAAGCAAGTGTTAAATCTTTGATTCGATTTGGGGAACAATTGGCAAGTTCACCAGGAAATGAAATGATAATATCTCAATAGAAGATATTATTTGTTGGTGTTCGGTTACCAACTTGGTGAATTTTATTTTCTGAATTAAGACAATTTTTTTATATTTTTGATTTTTCTTATTTTTTATCTTTTACTTATACTAAAAAGAAAAGGAAAATATTTTTTACTTTTTATATTTTTTTATTTTTTGGATTTTTTTTTTGGATTTATGACAAAAATTTAACTTTCGAGGACGAAAGGATCTTCAAACCAAATCACAAACTCGAAACAAGAGAATCGCTTACACAAGTCCCCGGCAACGGCGCCAAAAACTGGTTGAGAGTTTATAACAGTAGTAAAATTACTTATAGAGAAATTAAGGAAATCCCCAAGTATCCCTTGGACAATTCCACTCACAAAGATATATATAGAATACGTATATTAGACCGGGCAAGTATGATCACCCGGGTCGTTTCCCCAATGACTCGTGCAATGGAAACCCTGTTTAAGTTTGGATCCTGATTTGAATAGGAAAAGAGATATTTTTGATTTATACTACTAAAAATTAAAGGCACAATTAAACAACTAGTTAACAAATTAAACTAATTACGAAAGAAAATAAAATGCGACATTTAAGAAAACAAATGCAATTTAATAAAAGAGTGCAGAAATTTGATTTTATAAAAAGCCCTAATTTTAAACTAACAAGGACTAACTATGCAATTAACAAGGACTAACTATGTAATATTTAAACTAACAAAAACTATAAAAACAAGCAAGAATGGCCCCTGAAACAACTAGCAACCAACAAACAGCATCCCCTTTTTTTATAAAACAGCTTATTGACAGAATTTTAAAAGCTAAAACTAATTTAAACTCAATTTTTACTTATCTAAAATAAGTAAATTCGTCTCATCAGCTTATATTTTCTAGTAGCTTATTTACTCTATTCTTATACTACATAAGCTAAGCAATAATAGCTGATAAGCTCGCCTTATTAAAACTAATAAGCTTCAGCAGCTTATAACCTAACTGATTTACCAAGTACCTCAAAACCACACCATAGATTCAACTTATAAAACTTAAAAGCTACAGCTTATCTTAAACTGCTTATCAAACAACATTTAAACAAATTCAAACAGCTTATTAAGTAAACAGAACAAGAACAAAATGTAAAACAAAAGTAAGATGTACCTTGGCTTTCCAGCATGAACAGGAAAGAAATAAGCTAAGTGGGGCTTATGGCTTAATCCACATAAGCCCTAAATCAAACCAACAACAATCCTAACTAACCTATGTGCTATCCAATAGCTCTAAACCCCTTGTTACCATAGCAGCCATCCAATTCCATGTTGGTAACAAGCCTTGATCAAATAACAGCAATAACAAACACAAACAACATGATTTCGACAGAATTTAAATGAAACAATTTAATATGAAATAACACTTTTATTAATACTGAAATAAAAAAAAAAATTAAAAAAAAAAAAAAAAAAAAAAAAAAAAAAAAAGAAAAAAAAAAAAAAAAAAAGTGAAAATGTTTCTTACAATAAAAATAAAGGAAAATGAAATTATTAAAGACTAATTAACAAACTGAATCGAAAGATTAAACTACTTAAAAAATAAAAACTAAAAATTTAAAAACACTAAAAAAATTACATCCCTCAGTGCTGGAATGAGGGGGGTTTTATACCCGAACTTGAGCTTCTCGATCCTTCTTCTTGCTTCAATCTTGGCCCTTGTTCTGTGTGAATCAAACTTGTTCCAGTATAAGAATTGACGGTTATTTATCATTTGACAAACAATCAAAACTCTCGAAGTGTTACAAAATTCTTTCATAAGAAACACTTAGACTGTCTTTTCAAATCAATTTTCTCTTTATTACTAACTGTTTCATTACAGGGTATCGTAAAGATGGAGATGGAGATGGATATTCCCAGTTCCTGAGATGTCAAGTAAATAACCGATTGCCAAGACACGACCTACACTTGTTATGATGTTATGAAAGACCTCATAAAGGTGTCAAAGCTTCCGCAAACTCTGATGTCAAGTATTCATTCACAAGTGCACAAGATGGCAATCCACTACAAGATGATGTAAGATTATGTTTGGGCGATGATCTCAAGAAAGCTCAAGATCACTGTCAAAGACAAGCGTAAGATGAATCAAAAGATTACTATCTCAAATGTACAAGAGATCAAATGCCTACGAGCTAAAGACTGAAGTGATTAAAGTTTGGTATTTTCAGGGGTGACCTCCCTTAGGGGGAGATTGTTAGATATTAGAAAAAGACTCGGTCACCTCATGTATTTTACTGTTCTTTATAGCTCGTAGTTTAATAGTTAATAGTATGTTTTTCGGTCTTAAGTTGTGTACGAATACCCGGTATATTGTAAGTACTATATATAGCCTCTTCCAACTTTGGAAGAGGCAAGCTAGTTCATAAATTCATTTACAAAAGAAACACTTTCTCTCTCTAGAATATATTATCTCTAGTGTTTCTTTCTCTAGAAACTAGCCAGATCCAAGAATCGACCCCATGTTATGATATAGGATATACCACAATTGCTTTATAAGATAGGGGTTTATAGCTTGTTTTTGTTCTTCTTACTCAGAGTTTCTCACAGGCTCTGATACCACTTGTGAGTCCCAAACTAAACAGATCTTTGTAGCCTGCTAAGGGTGATAGCCAACTTGTATACATACAGATTGACTATAGAGAAACACTAACTATGAATACTTATTGTATATGCGGAATCTACACAATAGTATTAAGAAGAACAATGAATACTAAACTTTGATTTCTATTAATCTACTAATATGATTACAGATTACTAACTATGAGATATGATTGTATGAGATGAGATCTGTGCGTTATCAATGTCATCTCTCTAATGCCGTAGGGTTCCTTTTATAGACCAAGGATAAACCCTAACAGGCTTACAAAACGTGTAAAAGATAATACATATCTTTTCCTACAATATCTCATACATATCTCTTAAACGGTACTAACTATTTTGTACTAACGGTACTAACTATCTGAATAGTACTTAACATTTTGTACTTTCAGTACTAACTATAACTAGCGGTACTAAGTATAGAACTAACGGTACTAAGTTAGGAATACACAATTCCTAATAGTCAAGAACCTTGAAAAGAAAAATAGGTCAAGAACTCATAGGCTGAAGAGATTATACAAAGTTGGTTTGACTACTAGGGTAAAATCCTCTGATAATGAAGAAACTTTGGGTGAGGATGCATCCAAACAGGAGAGGATTGATGTTATTGATGCAGATGAAGAAATTACCCTGGTTAGTATTCATGATGTGAATGTTTCTGCTGGTGAGGAGGTGTTTGCTACAACTGTTGAAGATATTACTTTGGCTTAAGTACTTGAGGAAATGAAAAGTACAAAACCCAAGAAGAAAGGAACTGTTATACAAGAGCTGGGTGAATATACAACAACAATATCTTCACAACTATCTTCACAATAATCACATGACAAAGGTAAAGGGATATTGATATAACCTGTAAAGCCTATGAAAAAGAAAGATCTAATCAGGATTGCTAAAGAAACTGCTTTAAATTTACAAGCTGAATTTGATGAAGAAGAAAGATTTGCAAGAGAGAAAGCTGAGAAATAAGAAGAAGCCAATAATGCCTTGATTGAAACATGGGAGGATATACAGGAAAAGATTGATGCTGATCATTAATTGGCTGAAAGAATACAAGCACCAGAACAAGAAGAGTTGTCTATTAAAGAAAAGGATACATTATTTCAACAACTCTTAGAGAAAAGAAGAAAGCATTTTGTAGCTAAAAGAGTAGAAGAGAAAAGAAACAAACC
This sequence comes from Tanacetum coccineum, assembly GCA_026074375.1. Lineage (NCBI taxonomy): Eukaryota > Viridiplantae > Streptophyta > Magnoliopsida > Asterales > Asteraceae > Tanacetum > Tanacetum coccineum. The sequence goes on from BQNB010115289.1 coordinate 11,644, forward strand.
ACCAACAAAAGCTCAATAGAGAAAGATAATGTGTACTTACCTAAAGAACATGAAAGGATACAAGCTTAAACATTTGAAGTTGAAAGAGTTTGATTCTATCCAAGAGATGTTTGACAGAGCATTCAAAAGGGTAAATACATTTAAATACTTTAGAACAAAGTTGGTTAAAGGTAAAGAAAAGAGAGCAGGAACAGAGCTGGTACAAAATATTACAAAGAAGAAAAAGGTGGAAGATGATAAAGAAACAACATAGGTTAAATAGTTAATGAAAATCATTCCAGATGAAGAAGAAGGAGCAATTGATGTTATACCTTTAGCTGTTAAGTCTCCAAGTATTGTTGGCTGGAAGATTTATAAAGAAGGAAGAAAAAGCTATTATCAAATAATGAGAGCTGATGGAAAGTATCAAATGTACATGTTCTTAAGTCAAATGCTTAAAAGTTTTATCATGAAAGATTTGTACAAGTTGGTAAAAGCTAAATATGAGTCAACAAGACCAGTGGAAGACTTGGATTTGTTGTTATAGGGTGATTTAAAAACAATGTTTGAACCACATGTAGAAGATAAAGTATGGAGGAATCAACAAGAATACAAAGTGTTGAATTGGAAGCTGTATAACTCATGTGGAGTACATTCCTTAATGATGCAACATGTTTAGATTTATATGTTGGTAGAGAAGAAGTATCCCCTTCCACGACTTGCACTTTTAATGATGTTGGAAAAGAAGCTTATGATTGACTATGAAAGTGAAATGGCTTATCAACTTCTTAAATTTATCATAAAATAGGTTAATAAGTAAAGAAGTGTTTGGAAGCATCCTCTTGGTGTTGATGAAGCTTTAAATGAAGAAACTTGATGATTTTGAAGAAGAATATCAAGTTTATAGGAGGATTGTTGGGATTAAAAGTCTTCTTGATGTTGTTTGAATTACTGCTGCTCATATTTGTATTAATGCTGCTCAGCTGGATTTAGTGCTGCTCATGAACTTCAAAGAAAATATGCTAAGTGTTTACTACTGCTAGTATAAAGTTACTACTACTAGTGAATATTAGTACTGCTAGTAAAAATATGCTAAGTGTTTACTACTGTTAGTACAAAGTTACTAATGCTAGTGAATATTAGTAATGCTCAAGGTTAAGACTGCTCAAAGATAAGTTAATGATGCTAAGGTTAATAAGTTAGTACTGTTTGTTGTTAGTACTGCTTATATGATATGTATTAAGTTATTTTTTATAGAAAAGATTATGGATACTTAGGAAAGCATTGTAAGCTGATTAGGACTCCTTGGTGTATAAAAGCAGGTCCTAAGGCATAAAGTTTGATATACAACTAGACGTATAATTCATAGCTTCAAGGTATTTGTAACCCTAATACTTTAAGGGTATTCGTATTATTATCATTAATAATATTAGAGCTTATTTGTTGAATTGTATGTTCATTGAATTACTGTTTCATTGATAATTCTTCTTAATATTAAATATTAGATTTCACATAATCTTTAATACATTCAAACACCATTTCTATTATAGTTGTGTTAGATTTATCTAATATAACTAAACCTTAAACAAGCTTAAGGAATTTGATCTATTGAAGTGAGATCAACACAAAGTCAACTGCATCTTGCATTGTCTTTGGCTTAGACGCCGTTACACTCTAATGTATCATGTCGGGAAGACCGCTGACATATTTTTTAATCTTATCAAACTTTTCGCGAAACATCCTCCCGCACATCAAAGCTAACTCTTAAAATCGTTAAGTATAACTTGCCAAGTCAGTACCCTTCACCTTCAACTCCCAAATATCCATCTCTAATTTCTTAATTTCATTTCGAGGGCAGTACTTAGCAGTTATCATTTTCATAAGTGTGTTCCAAGGCATGCTGTAAGCGGTATCCTAACCAACTGTCTTGACATGGGATTTCCACCATGTTAAGGCAACACCATGAAGGGTGCAAGTAGCAAACTTAACTTGGTTCTCGACTACACAGTTATTGATATTGAAGACAGTCTCCATTCTTTCAAACCATTGAGTTAGACCGACAACTCCTTTAGTACCTTTGAAGTTCATGGGTTGACATTTGAGAAAGTCAGTGTAAGTACACTTACGACCAGTTGTAGGTTGCACATGTCTTGTAATACCACTTTCAGAACATTGGCTTCCATCGCCATTGAGGTTATTGTTTCTTTAAATTTCATGCTCAGCCAAAACATCAGCCAATGGTATGTGCTTAAATACACATACCTTTTACCTAATAAAACGAGCTAAAAAGACCAATAATGACAAAAAATACATAAAAAATGCGTTGTATATGTGTATTTCATGAATTCTGTCTTGCAGATATGGATATGTCACAAAAAGGACAAAAAACAAAGTAAAACAGACAAAACCGAGCACGAGATTGGAAAGAGCGTGAGAAATCAAGGCCGAAGGCGTATGCATCCTAAATGGGCCAACTGGTACCCATTTTAATGGGCCGGGTCAGCCCATTAAGCTTTATACCTTATAACATGTTGTAAATCGTTTAGCCCATCTAGGATCGTTTTACAGATAATATTGAACACGCAGTGGAATAATAAGAAAGCAATATTATCAATTTTCTTTGCTTTTGGTTTTGGAATTTCCATGAAAGATGGAATCTTACTTTCCCCCGGAGATGGGACATGTGTGTATTTTTCCAAATTGTGGATTTTGCACTTTGTTCCGTTGACGTCTCCGGGTTTTGTTCAGGTTCCTTTTTGAGGTTTTGAAACCATCGGGTGAAGAACAAGAGGAACGAAGGTTTCTTCCAAAGTCTTACCGCTCCTTGTGTGATTGCATTAATTTGCTTACGAGGGATAGTTACGGTTTTGACTTTGGAAGAGTTCCTGAAATTTGAAGAGAAGCTGAATTTTTGAAATTTATCACAAATACATGTCACAACAACTTGTAACATTAGCCATTTGGAATTCTGCAAATTTTTGGACCTTGATTTAGAACATTCTTCACACCACATCGATTGCCTTGACGTAGTTTTCAAAATCCTGTTTTCAAAACACTATTTGTTTAGGTTGTAAGGCAAAACTTGATTGATTGGTGGTTTGGTTGGTTGGTGTTTGAATATGGTGGAGCTTGATAAACCTTTGATTTTGAGTTTGGTTAATTTGGACGTTTTGGTTGGTTTGGACATTCGGTTTATTGAAACCCCGGTGGTCTCATTTACTTCCAATTGGAAGTTGTTTCTTTGGAGAAAATCCAATGGCTTCGGTTTGTTGAAATTGTGGATGTTACTTTGAAAAACTGGAAAATCGTTTCCACCTCGAGTTAACGGACAATGTTAAAATTGTATTTATCCCAAAAGTGACACAAACTTCCTCAACTGCTTTTACGGGTGCAAGGATATATCAACTAAGGCTTTCATTTCATTTCAACATTTTGTTCATCTTGATAGTCAATCTTTATCCTCGAGAGAAGGCCCTTATTTGTTGCATATCGAAAGAATTATTGGAAGGTGAAGAAATAGAAAGAGGAGCATCCGTACTCACTCTTGAATCATTAGCACGACTTCTTGAGTAACGAACTTTTGACTTGCTTTCAATGATTGCTAAACCTTCTTGAGGCATTTTGTCCAAGAAATTGCCACCTGCTGCAGAATCTAAGGCATCTTGATCGTTTGAATTCAAAGAGTTGTAAAAAGTATCGAGTTGGTGGAGTTCCGAAAAGCCATGGTGAGGACATTGACGAAGGAGTCCTTTAAAAACGTCCCGATGCTTCATTAAAGGCTTCGTTTTTTTTTTGTGGTAAAAGTAAGATCTCATTCCGATAGTAAGTGTGTTTTTGAAGTGGGACGTATTGGTTTATGAATTTTGAAAACAAGGTCTCCCATGTGAGAATTGATTCTTGTGTTTCTTTGTCTAACCAAATCTCGGGCTTCACAGTCTAGAAAAAAGGAAAAAGCAAAAGCTTAAAATCGAAGTGTTCGAAACTTCTGGATGTCTAAACGTTGAAGTGACCTTATTAAAAAATCGAAGGTGATTGTGGGGATCTTGTCTACCCGTAAATTTGTTGCTTTGCACAAGATTGATTAAAGGTTGCTTAAGCTCGAAATTGTTAGCATTGATTGGTGGAACAACTATAGCATCCTCATACCCCTCGATGGGTGCTTGTAACATTTGGGCCATTGTTCGATTGTCGGCCATTGGAACAACGTTTTGTTTAACAATTGGATCTTCTAAATCAAAATTTTCAACAACCGGAGTTTTGTTGTAGACCACGTTCTACAGAATGCGAACGATTGCTCATACAAAAGAAAAAAACTAACAATTAAAAAGCAAAACTTTTACACTAATATTTTTTTTTTTTTTTTATTTTTTTTTTATAGCAATGAATTTAAACGGTTACACGAAAGAGACTTAAACCAAATAATCAACTACTTCACGGTAGCTCTTGAAAATTGCTTTTCAAGGTGAGCCGTACATCCGTATGATACAAAAGGTAAGTGTTAATCTTGATTACGAGTTGGGACAATTGCAGATCACCCGGAAATTGAAATGATAATATCTCAATGGAAGATATTATTTGTTGGTGTTCGTTAACCAACTTGGTGAATTTTATTTTCTGAATTAAGACAATTTTTTTTATATTTTTGATTTTTCTATTTTTTTTTATCTTTTACTTATACTAAAAAGAAAAGGAAAATATATTTTTTTTTACTTTTTTATATTTTATTTATTTTTTTGGATTTTTTTTTGGATTTATGACAAAAATTTAACTTTCGAGGACGAAAGGATCTTCAAACCAAATCACAAACTCGAAACAAGAGAATCGCTTACACAAGTCCCCGGCAACGGCGCCAAAAACTGATTCGTAGTTTTACACACGTATAAAATAATATACTTATAGAGAAATTAAGTGGAAGCCCCAAGGTATCCCTTGGACAATTCCACTTCACAAAGATATATATATAAATACTAATTAGACGCGGGCAAGTAGATCACCCGTGTCTTTTCCCCAATGAACTCTGCAATGGAAACCTCGGTTAATTTGGATCCTGATTTGAATAAGAAAAGAGATATTTTTTGATTTAATTATACTACTAAATGAATAGGCACAATTATATAGACAATTAACAAATTAAACTAATTACAAGTAAATAAAATGCGAACATTTAAGAAGAACAAAATCAATTTAAATCTAAAAATGAAAACTAGATTTCCTAAACCAAATAAATGCTAAAGAACATTTTAGGAAAAAGAAAATAATTTTTAAAGGCTTTTAGGATTTTTATATGAAATTAAACACAATTAATCTAAATTAAATCCGAAAAATAGAAATTAAATTGATAAAAACTAGAAAAATAATTTTTAAACTAAACTAATTCTAAATTACATAAAAAGATGAGAAAAACGTTTTTTTTTTTATCACTAATTTTTCTATTTAAAAGGTTAAAAACTAAAGGTTTGAAATTTAAATGTTTTAAAACTAAATTTGAAAATTAGTTTTTTTTAAAAAAATATAAAACTTAAACTAAAAATTCTATAAAAATACTTTTTATAAAGAGAAAAAATGCAGAAAATTAATTTTATTAAAAGCCCTAATTTTAAACTATTTATTTAAAACTAATTTAACTAAAAAAAAACTTAATTTATTATTTATAAAAAAAACTATTTTTATAAAACTTAAACTAAATCTTACCAAACACATGGGCCGAAAGTGACAAAACAGATAGATAAAGGTAGGCGGGGTAATTTAGATTTTATAATAAAAACACACAGTTTTACTAAATGACAGAAATAGTCCTTTAACCTAGGACTAACTAGACTAACTTTTAAACTAACTAAGGACTAACTAAACAATTAACAAGGACTAACTATGTAATATTTAAACTAACAGAAACTATAAAAGCATGCAAGACAGGCCCCTGAACCTTCGATAAACTAACAAACAGCATCCCTTTTTGATTTAAAAAGCTTATTCACTGATTTTTTTTTAAGACAACTTTTATATAAAACTTATCTCTAACTTATTTAAAATAAGCTGTATGAGCTTATCAGCTGATAAGCTTCTAAAACTTAGTTTTCTACCTCTCAACTAAATGAACAAAGCAAAAGCTAAATCACTTGACAGATTCTTAATACTCAATAAAATGCTTAATCAATCATTAGCAAAACCTCACAGCTTATTCAATCTCTTATGAAACAAATAACCAGCTTATTAAGAAGAAGATAAAGAACAAATGTAAGACAAAATAAGGTGTACCTTAGATTCACCAGCATGAACAACAATAAGCTAAGTGGGGCTTATGGCTTATTCACATAAGCTCATATCGAACCAACAACAATCCTAAACTAACCTATGTGCTAACCAATAGCTCTAAACCCCTTGATACCATAGCAGCCGTCCAATTCCAATAGGTATCAAGTCTTCATCAAATGAACAACAAACACAAACGCAAACTCTTTTAACAGAATTAAAATGAAACACAAATTAACATGAAATGAATCTTTTATTAAAACTGAAATAGTTTCTTACAATACGAAATGAAATAACATTAAATTGAAATTACATTAAAATAACTACTAAAATAAACTGAATCGACAAATTTAACTACTACAAAAATATATAAAAATCACCACTAAAATTACTCTTCTTGTGTGCTGGAATGGGATGGGTATTTATACCCGAAGCTTGAGCTAACCATCTTCTCTAGATCCTTCTATCTCTTTTAATCTTGGCCCTCCATCTCTTCTCTCTCCTTGTAAGCCGTAGGATTAAATGTGAGTATAAACGGATCGATGATGTGGCATAGAGTGTGTTAGTTATGTGAGTGAAAGCAATCATACACGTCACATCACCCAATCGCGATCCTTCTTTTAGCCACGGTGGATTGGGTTAAGGGT
>BQNB010115290.1:0-15706 GCA_026074375.1 Tanacetum coccineum
TAGTTAAGTTAACTAGGGTTAAGTTAAAGAAAAATATCTAAAAGATATTTTAGATAAATATCTAATAAATATCTTATAAATATCTAATAAATATCTTATAAATATCTTGTTAATTAAACGCGAGCTATGACCAAGGTCAAGAAATAAATATGACGTGGTTCATAAAATGATATTTTATGATCATAAAAATAATAACGAGACACGTCGAAGCTCGAAACGATTAACGAACGCGCGGTCAAATGTCGACTCGCGGAACGTCAAAAAAATAAAAGTAACCCAATCTTTTCCAAAATTTTCATAATAAATACGAAAATATTTATTATCGACAAATAAAATGTTAAATGTCGACACTCACTCACGGAAACTCGTAAAATAGATGACGTCGAAAATGACCTGAAAATACGGAATGTTACAATAATTGTGTCCGATTTTGTTGGTTAATCTGTTATCGAAAAGTTTTTGAGGCTTACACATCAAGTATTTGTTGAACCTCTGGAATATTTGGGTTTACTCTTTCCCTGTTCGAACTGCAAACCATTTGCATGAAGGAACCTATATCATACGTCTTCCTTTGAAGCTTGTTCTTCGTGGGAACTTGATACGTTGTGGCGTATGCATTTGCCCAGTTGTTCTCTAGTTCAGGAAATCATTCGGGGGAATGGTCCATTCTGGTTTAGGCGTAGCTGGTATTTCATCTTCTGGAATCGGTTTAAACCATGTAGCAGCCGTTACCTTGGGAATATGAGCGTTATCAGTGTCCTCCAGATCTGAGACATGCCCCTCATCTTGTTTTGAAACGTCATCAGAGGAATGTTCAGAATGTCCAGATCTGTGCATCGAAGAGTCAATAATAGCTTCTCTTGTGTCAGTGATTTGCCAACCAGTTGAGGTAAGAGTTGGATGTTGTTTGGACGCAGATGCATCAGAACTTTAGGAGGGAGGTTTGAGCTGACCCAGAATCACCTGCATCGTGTCTTCTCATGATCGCAAAAGAAGAAGACACGATTCAGGTGTTCTGGGTCAGCTCACCTCCTCCCTAAGATACTGAATGCATCCGCGTCCAAACACATCCAACTCTTACCTCCAACTGTTGGCAAATCACTGACACAAGAGAAGCTATTATTACTCTTTCGATGCACAATCTGGACAATCTGAACATTCCTCCTGATGACGTTTCAAAACAAGATGAGGGGCATGTCTCAGATCTGGAAGGACACTGATAACGCTCAATATTCCCAAGTGTAGCCCCCCCCCCCCCCCGGGCTCTACATGGTTTAAACCCGATTCCAGAAGATGAAATACCAGCAACGCCTAAACCTGAATGGACCACTCCCCGTATGATTTCTGAACTAGAGAACAACTGGCAAATTGCATACGCCACAACGATCAAGTCCAACGAGAACAGCTTCAAGGAAGACGTATGATATATGTTCCTTCATCAAAATGGTTCTGCCAGTCGAACAGAAAGAAAGAAGCTCATGCAAAGCTGATTTGGAAGGTCCTACTTCAACCTTGTAAGCCTTTCACCAACAGCGTATTTTCTTCAATTCAGAATGGATGAAATGCCATGTAACATTCCGTATTTTCAGGCCCATTTTTGACGTCATCTATTTACCGAGTTTCCGTGAGTGAGTGTCCGACATTTAACCATTTTCATTGTCGATAATAAATATATTCCGTATTATATTATGAAAATTTTGGAAAAAATTGGGATACTTTTTATTTTTTTGACGTTCCGCGAGTCGACATTTGACCGCGCGTTCGTTAATCGTTTCGAGCTTCGACGTGTCTCGTTATTATTTTTATGATCATAAAATATCATTTTATGAACCACGTCATATTTATTTCTTGACCTTGGTCATAGCTCGCGTTTAATTAATAAGATATTTATTAGATATTTATAAGATATTTATTAGATATTTATCTAAAATATCTTTTTTAGATATATTTTCCTTAACTTAACCTAGATTAACTAACTAGAGAATCTTAACCTTAGATAAGCCCCATATAAAGCTTAACTAGTAGGAAAAACATACAAAACACATTCCCCTAAGGTGTAAAACACAAAAATTCTCCTCTCCATTCTCCTCTCATATATCACGGCTCAAAACCATCTCCATAACACATCCATACTTTGATTTTCTAGATCAAATACAAGTGTTCTTACATCTATTCTAAGGTGTTTACAAGCATTGGTTAACCATTTGCAAGTTTTGGAGCAAAGATTGGAAGATTATGGTTCAACATAATTCTAGGGTTTCCATGGTGCAAGCTTGTGTTTTTTGATCTACCAAGGGTTTGGATTTGTTTGAGCATCATAAACTACATATCATCAAGGGTAACTAAGAATCTTTATGTATTCAACTTATTAAGATTTTATGTGTTCATATGTTTTTATTTAGCTAAATCACCATTTAGGTTTTTCTTTTAATGGTGTTTTGTACAAAGTGTAAAGCCTAAAAAGTCCTAAAAAACAAGTTTTAAACACCTTCTGAGAAAAAATATCTTAAGGGCTGTTTGTAATCAAAATATACATATATGTTTTTAAGATTTTATAAATACTACATGTCACAAGGATCGAGAGGTCATAAAGAACTCAAAAACCGATTAATAAACGAAGAATATACCTATTATACAGTTTACGATAGTAATTACTTTTATAAACAATTTTTTATAAAAAGTACTATTCATCACAGAAACTTATACTTTATAAACATCAATAATATGAAAAAACTTTAAATAACAAAAACGTGCTCTAAGAAACACTAGAATCGGAGTTTAAAACGAATAATTATAACGATTATACGATTAGCTAATTAAATTTTATATAAATTATTACTATTCATGAATAGTAAAAGTACTATTCATCAGCAATTTTTAACTTTTAAAAATACGATTATTTGATACATCTTTCAAATACGAAAGCGTGAACGAAGGAAACGTACACAACGAGAAAGTTACACACTATTTTCTAACTTGTGCACTATTTCTTGAGGTGAATAGTGTTGGTTCGTTTTTAATAAAACCTTTTGCGAAACTTTATGGAATCGTTAAAATAATAATTATAATTAGTTTTAGACTTTATAAAATATTATTTACAAAGCGATTAAACCATTTAACGATTATACGGAGATAAATACATTGGTAATTCTTAATTATCAAATACAATTTGAACATAATTTTCACAAACGCACTAGATGATAAGTAGCTATATAGAAATATATAGTGTTATAGTATACCAAAGTGCTATATTACTAGGACTTTCATAATGAGGCCCTCTTCGATGGCGTAATGACCGATTTGTTGGATTTACGATTTAAAGTATCCTAGCTCCTCGTACGTCATGTCAAGACCTCTTTAATTAGATAGCCCGAACGATATTGCGAATGCTAACAACTATAAGATTATATTCAATGTTATTAATTAAAGTACTTGGTACTTATACGACCCATATTACTTATGTTTTGCTTTCGATATTCCGTGATACATTTCTACCATTTACCTGATTATTTCGTCACTTCACTCCTAAGGTGAGTTCATAGTCTCGCAATTCAATCTTTTTAATGTTTTATAAATCCGCGAGGGGAATACATGCTTGTTTACAAACTCTTTTACATACTCGTTTATCTTATAACAATGTGATTACTTTTCAAGGACTTTGTGAGTTCATAGTCTCGGTATTTCAAATCTTTTCAATGTTTTTATAAACCCGCGAGGGGAACACATGTCTCGTTTACAAACTCCATATATTTTACTACAGTAACAATTAACCTTTCATTACTTGTGAGTTCAAACCCCCATTCTATCTCCTTGTTTATAAACTCTACTGGGGTGGAATTACGTGATTGGTATTTACTCACGGACACAAGTGTTTGGGGGGGGGTGTGGGGGGGTTGTTTTAAACTGTATGATATCCAGATTATGCCCTGAATATTAATTTCCTAAGTTACCACTATTGCCAATTAAGTCCCTACATATCATGAACCGTCAATTGCTTATTTTAGGAGCGCGAGTAGTGTGGATAGATCCTAACGGACAGACAATCCCCCAGGAATTTCTGGTCACAAGTTGACCATGGTGCCATTTAACATGAGAATACATTTAGGTTTGTGGCCAAGCATCCATACATTTGGGCACAAACTAGTTAAGGCTTCGGGGTCCATGAAGCTTAGTGCAATAATACTTTAATACCTAGACTTTATGAAATGTTTTCTCTTTGTCTACATTACTGTTTTGGACTTCGGAAATGTACATAGTCCACATTACTTCGATCTTGTAGCCACTAACTAAACATTTACTGATTTACCTAAATCACTACTTGGATTTTGGAAATAATACTTTGAAATATTGTAACGCTACTTTTCTTACAAAGACAGTATTCTTAAATAATTTTCAACAAACCTGCTTTTACTTAACCAATGATTCACCAACTTTATGTTGACCGTTTAGCATGATTTTCAGTTACTATTTTGGGGGGGGGCTATGGTAGTGCATTGGGAGCATTCGAGTCGCGCGGATATATATATTTTTGAACGCTTAATAATTTGAGTACCATTAAATAATTTGTAAACTCTGATTTTAATATAACAAATGTGAAATTTATCTTAAAACGTCTCTTTTGAGGTCGTTTTCCGTGACTTGTGTTTTGTGCCCTGAAGTAGCACCCCAAATGTTACCATTCCGCTGCGTTGTCCTGATATTTGGGGGGTGTTACATGCCATAAGCTGCTGACGAATAAGGTTGATTTGGTTAATCCTTAGGGTCATCAAATTCTGCGTAATATATATGAATCGCTGCCCTTAGGAGGACCAGTAGGTCAGGTAACTATTCAACCACAATTCTTCTTCAATAAGGATCTGGAATACCTTCTGACAGGTGACAAAGAATGAAAAATTGCCTTATCCATATCCAAGCTCAAAGCCGCTCGTTACCTAGACTTTGGACTAGAAGAATTAGTTCCGTCTTTGTGGTTGAAAGTGAACGGCGATTATGACAAATGCACTTATGGTATCACACAACTGTGGTTTAGAAGAAAGAAATTTTAAACATCACAAACCAGTGAGCCCCTCAGGATTCGTTGAAGCAGTCAGATTCCCGAGCGAATTCCACAGTGTGATCCTGTCAAACTTCTGAACAATACGATACAACTACTTGAGAGAGATAATTCTTCGCCGAGCTGACTACAAAGAGATAAAAGATCTCGAAAAGGATTTAAAAAACATCTCATCCCAAATGATTTTTGAGATCTTGTAATCTACTCATATTCAGACAAACTCAACCATCTGTTCCTAAATCGGAACAAGATCCATCTACACACATCCAGTCACATGAGGATCAGAAACCTGGTCATCAGAGAATCGTGTGGGAGACTTTGCAGCCTCAGAATTGAAAGCATCAAACAAAGCTCACCTCGACGTCCTAATTGGGAATGCAACTGACTATATCCTTCAAAGAAGATTATACGATTGTCCCTAAGCCAAGAGCCGTTATCTACAGAGACAGAAATGATCAGAGAAAGTTGATGAGGCTGAATGAGATACACAAGTTTAGTGATGGGACGTTGACAAGAGTCATGGAAAAGCTGGATCACATGGTTAAAGACTTTCATCTGTTCGAGTACAATAAGGGCATAGAGACTAGGAAATGTCAAAGGATGACAAGAGGAGGATCAAAGACTTCCATCACACGATCGAGAAAAGACTACAGATCAGGAGGGTCTTTACGAAGCCTGAAAGCTTTTGTTGTGAGGAAGAATAAAGAGATAATGATCTACATGCTGATCACATAACAACGTGACGACAACGTCGTTACAATAAAAAGGTCAATATTTTTCTTATTGTGAATAATATATCTGTACATTTAGTTAAGGGTAGTGAATCTTTTGATGATTAAGTTTAGGAATAATTTATATCCCTCAACGATTGGGGGGAAAGCAGTTAATGTTTTCTTACACTACTTGGGAATTATGGCCCACACTTTACTCCCAGTTTAATAACCTATATAAAAGTCAATTGAAATCAAAATGTCAAAGGTTTTAAATTTATGAATAAGGGAGAAAATGTGATTAAAAATATGTGGGTATAATAATAATTGTGATTAATTAGACTCATGTATATACTCCGCCCAAGAACGAGCTAAAACAATTTCGAATAACCGAAGCACATTTGAAGGGGAGCGTTCCTGAAAAAAATAAAAATGACGAGAGGTACTAAAACGCTTGTGATATATTATATCAAAGTACCTTTAATTGAATTTTTCAATTGTTTTATGGAAAGGAGAACTGTAACAAAGACGACCATGCATTTTACTGTATTTGAAGTTATAGGCTGTAAGGTTAGTAACAAATTCCCAATGATCTAGCTCAAAAACTGAGGATCTACCCAAGGACAATCCACTAGTTAGTGTAGAAGTCCTTAGGTATGACATAAAAAAGGAGTAAAAGTGAGAATAAGGGAATAGTGCCGACTGAGATGGAGCTAAGTATTGAGGTAATAAAACCCACAAGTTCTAGTCATGATCACGTAGCACTGAAGGTTTAAAGAAATAAAAGAATTGTAAGGATAAAATATGGTGGATAAAAGAGAAGCCCTCCATACACTTATGCAGAACTGGGTCAATACATATGCTGCCAGAATCACTAAGATGATTGCTGACATTGAAGATCGACATCATGGACCCAGTGATGCAATGCACAACCCTCCCTAGCCACTCAGAATCTCTCAAAAGATTTCTGTTTCATTTCTCACGGAGACTAAACACATTATCTATTGACTTTCTCACTCCGAGTTAGTTGATATTGAAAAGGTGGCAGTCAGCTCCAGCCTCCGATTACTAGAACCAAAACGCACTATTGAGTCTAGAGCCAAGAGATCGTCAATTAATCTCGTTAGGACACATATCCAATTCTCTTGTCTTTCACACACTGTGGAAACAAGACTATCCTAAGAGTCCTACGCATTATCCTTGTGATATTGCCAGAACATCCGAGTGAAACGAAGATTTTCACAATGAAGATGGAAATCCTGCTAGAGCCTACATCAAACAAGCTCTTGGTAGGTGACTTGTGCGATTCTACAAGAATCAAACTTGTGTCAACTGGAAAGCAACGATGGTGCGATTCTACGTGAATCAAACTTGTTCCAGGGAATGAATTGACGGTTATTGAACATTTGACAAACAATCAAAACTCTCAAAGTGTTACAAAATATTTTCATATCTAACACTAAGACTGAAGTTTCAAATCAATTTTCTCTTTATTGCTAACTGTTTCATTACAGAATCATTTAAAGATGGAGATGGAAATGGAGTTACCAGTAACAGAAATGTCAAGTCAATCACCAAATGCTAAGACACGACCTACACTTGTTATGAAGTTAAGAAAGATCACCATAAAGGTGTCAAAGCTTCCGCAAACTCTGATATCATTAATTTCTTCACAAGTGCACAAAATGGCGATACATTACAAGATGATGTAAGATTATGTTTGGCCGATGATCTCAAGAAAGCTCAAGATCACAATCAAAGACAAGTCAATGATAAATCAAAAGATCTCTGCCACAAACGTACAAGATATTAAAAGAAGAATCATATCTCTACGAGCTAAAGACTGAAGTGATTAAGTTTAGTATTTTCAGGGGTGACCTCCCTTAGGGGGAGATTGTTAGATGTTAGAAAAAGACTCGGTCACCCAGTGTATTTAACTATTTATTAATAGCTCGTGGTTAATAGTTTAACGTATGACTTTCGGTAATTAACCGGGTACTAATACCCGATATATTGTAAGAACTATATATATTCCTCTTCCAACTTTAGAAGAGGGAGCTAGTTATTTATTCATTTTCCATTTAAACACACTTGTTTCTCTCTTTAGAAAACCTCCCATGTGTTTCTCTCTCTAGAAACTAGCCAAGTCCAAGAATCGACCCCGTGTTATGATATAAGATATACCACAGGACGTGAGGTACCAGCTTAGTGTGAAATGTTTTTCTGCCCGAACCTCTTTTACTAATGAGTAAGGACGTAAGGTACCATTTTGTATTTGCTTTCTTATGATTTTTGGTGAAAGTTATGTGTTGTGATATCGTCAAGAGTCCATATGTGTGGTTTGCAGGATGTTATTAAGCCGGTTTTGTAATATATGAAAAGATTATCTGATTGGTGTTTTCCTCATAACTAATTCCACAAAACTTTCTTGATGATAGATATGCCCTTTATCATTAAGTAAATTTTTCTTAGTATCTGTTAGTATATTTATACAATATTTATGCAGCAAAATTTTGAACCATTTATGTGAAAATAGGTTGATTTTGGTTAATGTTTTCCTAACCAACAAGGCTTGCTGATATCCAACTAACCTTTTTGCACATACACAAAATAAGCCAATATTTCTCAATGTATATATTATGCAGTAACACATACCGCTGTCTCTTTATTTGTAATATGCTCTTTATCTTCCTTTGCATTGTTTTCTGGTAAAAAAATATGACTTTTTTTGCATGTAGGTAGAAGAGATGGGGCTAAATTTAGTCTAGAATCACATGTGAAACTGTTAAAGATTACTCTGCTTTTACATTTATCTTTTCTTTTATTGCTTTTACAAACATTAGGTCCTGGTTGCATTTCTTTTCTTTAAAACGAATGCCTTTATGATGAGGAATGTGTAGGAGAAATCATCGGAAGTTAACCCTGAATGAGTGCCGACAGGATCTGTAGGAAACTAGAAGGGGGGGGGGGGGGGTTGAATAGTTTACTGGTTAATTTATCGTTTTAATACTTTGCTTAGAAAATTGTTAGATTCGAGTTATATGTCAATCAATCAACAATATGAATCACAACTAAATATCTAATATAATGAACTAAGTAAGCAATAACAATAAAGAGATAGAGAAAGAAACGATCAAACCAAGACACCAAGATTTATAGTGGTTCGGCAACGAAGCACCTCTTCGTTCCTACTCCACTCCCCGAGTACTCCACTCGAGATTTCACTATGTCAACAAGCTCCCTTTAGGCGGAGAAAACCGTTTACACGTCGCTTACTTTCTTTTCCGACACTAAGCTAGATGTCGAGTCCTAATCTTAGCTAGAACCAATCTAAGGGACTTCACTAAGTCTGTTTCTTTTTTAAGTGCCGGCTGGTTATGGGGTCCCCTTTGATTGATATATTGCCACTTGTTTGGAGTGTTAGCTACAACATAAATGTTGTTTCTTTTTTCAGACTCAATATTGTCAAATGACCATTTAACCCCAACAACCAAATCGTGAACGTCACAAATTTAGATCCTGCGAATTCCATTAAAGCCACAAATACATTTACTAGATCTATAACAACTACCATCTATCCTAAACAAACTTAACGAAGAACGAATCCAAAATGAAGACTTCAAAAAGAGTATATCGTTAATTTACCGGGGGTGTTTTCCCCTTTACCAAAAAAAAGAGTATATCGTTTGGAACGCCTACAAGTACAGTGGGTTTTTTAAAATGGTTTTCCATACAAAATTAACATGAAAAAGTAGATAAGTACAAGTGATTATAACTTGAGGTGAAGTGGTAAGGATGGGCTGACGCGAAGACCTGCAACACATCCGTGGGTTTGTGACCATCGTGAAGAACAACTAAATGGACTAAAGAAGTACGACCACCGGAGCGAATGGAAGAAGGTTATCTGATGATATGGATGTAATTTGGTGGAAAGTGTAGTATTTTAAGGGTGAATGTAGATTGTTGAGCAATTGAAGATACGAAAGGTGAAAGAAGAAAAAGGGCAAATGGTCATGGTATTTCTAGAGAGCCGTCGGTTAGGAAGATAGGTTTTTAAGGCCTATACACCAGAGCCTTAATCAATTAGAAGGCAAAAAGAAACAACACACATGTGAGGTTGGGCCCAATATATTTAACAAACCAACACAATAATGGAAAAGAAACAAGACCTAAGTCTTTAACACACTCAACAAGATATTATATACCCTTGGATTGACCACACAATCCCAAATTAACACCAATCACAATTTATTACACATTGGATCTACACAACAATCTAATTTACACAACAGCACTAAGAATATAGTAATAAAAATTTATGATCTAGAGGAGGAAGAGATAGTATCACTTTATAAACAATTCGAATAAAGAAGAATACGATTGTTCTTCTTTATTGCACTTGAAAAGAAGAAGAAGAAGATGGAGGCAGAAAGAATTAATCACTTGAAACAAGATCAAGGTATGTTAGTGATCAAGATATGTGTTTTAGAAAGAAAGGAAGAAGAGAGAAAAATAGATCTGAGAAAATTCGTGGCAAGAGGTTTTGTTTTTCAGATGGGGTGGCCCAGTATTTATAGGGGACAAAAAATGACCGTTGCTGGTGGCGGTCCCGACGGTCCCTTATATATAAGGGGGCCGCCAGGCCTAAAAGGGGGCCGCCACTAGACTCCGCTCCCTTTTTTGTCCTTTTGTGGTGAAGGTTGTATCTGTTATAGAACCTTCTATTTTGGGGGGAAAATTTAAATTTCAAATTTTATGTTTTTAATAAAACATTTCTTTTAATGAATAAATATTTTGTTTTTATATTTTTATAAAAACACATTTGTAGAAATGTAAGGTTTAAGGAAAAATTCTAGAATCACAAATCATGTTAAATGAATTTGTTAACTCCATACCTTAAGTGATTAATCTTAGAAATAGAATTTTATGATTAGTAATTTTATAAAAGATGATTTTATCCCGTAAACGTTTTCACATTTTGTTATTATCAAAACATTGAGAGGTCGAAAAATATAAATAACGTTTTTAGACATTATTTGTATTAACAATATCCCCATTTTTGATGATGACAAAACATAAACTCATTTAGTATAAAAATAGAAGTTTATAAATTATTAATGAGTTTAATTCTATTTCTCCCCCTTTTTGTCGAATCCAAATAGGTTGACCGTCGAGTCATAGAGGAGAGAAAGAAATCAACGATAAAAGACTCCCCCTTGATGTAAGCTCCCCCTTGTTCGGGGCACCAAGGGATCGATCTTACGATAATTTATTGGCTACAAAACAAGGTTAGAAGTACAAGTGCAAGCAAATATGGCTTGACAAATATCTTAAGAGTATAATCCACACATTTAAAAACTCATAAAGTAAAGTGCATTTAAATTCATAAAGAAATTATATATAGTCACAAGGACAATATATATGATGATACAAGTATGAGTGGGATGAACCCAAGGTTTCATGGATCCCCAATATGAGTTGTATTTTGATTTTCGTAGATGAGGATTAATTTTGATGATATGTTCATATAGACGATTTAAAATCATTCCATATGGACTTGGAGAATTTGGTTGATTTTTAATCTTTTCAACTCGTTTGGTTAGAAGATAGGCAAAGTTGAAAGGAGTACTTGTTAAGATGCAGTACATCATGTGACCTGATGATGCGATAAGGAATGGTGATTTATTTTGAGTGCCAAGGGCATTATCTTGAATGATTTCATTCCAATATCTCATGTCTAGATGAAGTTCCTCTTTGAGGACTTTGTTTTGAAAAATTGTTTGTCCGGTTGTTGTGATTGATTGAATGATTTTCTTTGGTGTTGCAAGGTGTGTTTGATAAGGTGTGTTAGACCCTTTGATTAGTTTTCAATGTGTCGAGAAGAGGGTTTCTTCAAATATGAAACACCTCCTTCGCAGGAATGGAAAGAATTGAGGCAAATGATATTAGAGAGTGAGAATTAAATGAATCTCTTCAAAAGCCAAAATGTTAAGAGATGATTTGATTCTCATATTCGGTAAATTCCTATTGAAGAGTAAAAATTCAAGTAGAGAACTTTGGAACAAATTTCTTCATGGAGTTCATATAATTTTTCCAAGTTTGATAATTTGAAAGAGGTTTTGAATATTATCGTATTTAGTAGATTCGGGGGATATCAGGGGTGACCATTCATTAATTTGATTCTAAATTTCTAGGTTTTGAATGATGGGTTTTAAGGTTAATCATGAATTATATTTTCAATCAAATTGTTGGGATGTATGATTTAGTGTATCGTAATTCATCTTCCAAATTCATTTCACCTATAATTAAAAGAGGATAATTTTAGTCAGGTTCTTTTACTTAACAAGATGTCTAGTGTGTGCTTATATGCAACAAATGTAGAGTGATGATTTATTCGACCTAAATATAACATCCTAAGAGTTAATCCAAACGCTCCTTAGTTTGATTTTGCTTAACCAAACAAGTCAAAAAATACATATGAATTATGTATCTTGAAATTTGTTCATGAGGTCATTATGCATGTATTTGAAAACGTTTTTAGGTTGTATTAACAATGCATAACAACAATTTTATGAAGATCCTAACCGTGAGTGAATTTTGAAAATAAAATGGGGTTTGGGTTCAAAACCAAATTTTTCACAAGTTCACAAAATGTATGCCAATCCAATATCTACGGGTGAAGCATATTAGTTATACCATTGTATCCTATAATCTTACTTGCACAAATCGAAAGACAAATCAAAAAATCCCTAAAAATTTTTGATTTTTGGTGATTCCATCAGGAAAACCTAGACTCAAATTGAAAGAGAATAGATAAATGATTTACAATGATGATCTTTGGGATATTAGGGGATTGATCATTAAGTGTTGATTATTGACTTCAATTTGAAGTATTAATGATTGATTGAGTTTTTGTAATTTGGTCCGAGTTCGTCGCACCAGCAGGTAAGGGAGTGTTTGTTTTTGTGTTTTGAGAAAACTTTTAGTTAAGTGTCCAAAATATGGTCTGTTGATGGTGGTCCCATATCTCCTGACGGTCCCAAATATATTGGGGGGCCGCCTATATGGGGGCCGCCCTCAGGCAGTAATTTTGAACTTATTTTTGACAAAAAATTCATGAAGAGGAGTGACAATTTGATTTGCATTTCGCGAATTAAATAAGCTTAAAGTACTTCGGATGAAGTATTTAAGTTGTCACGACACGGAATGGAACACGGACTAGAATCGAGACAGAAGAATAAGAATCGGACTTATATGATTTATGGAATGTGTTCCATCATTCCTAAACCAAGACGTAGATAGTTAAATGATTCACGTTTAAGGGGTTTAGTAAGAATGTCGGCGATGTTGTCGACGGACGGCACTTTTTTGATTGAGATATGTCCTTTTTGGACATTATCACGAAGAAAGTGGTGACGTATTTGATGTGTTTTGTACGAGAATGTTGCACCAGGTTTTTGCTAAGGTCAATCGCACCTTTGTTGTCGCACATGATAGGAACGTCGTCGAGTCATACGTCATAGTCGATGAGAGCTTGTTTCATCCATAGTGCTTGTTGACATGCCTTTCCGGCGCTTACGTATTCGGGGGGGCCTTTTTTTTCGGTTTTTTTTTTTTTTAGGGGGTTTTTGGGGGGGATTATAGCAAAGGCGCGGTTTGTTTCTTCGAGAACCAAGATGTCAAACAACATCCGACGAACGTTCAAATATCGCTAGTGCTCTTTTAGTCCACATAATCTCCCGCATGATCAGAGTCGGCATATGCTACTGTTTCTATGGCGGTCCCCTTAGGATACCATAATCCTAAGTGCGTAGTGCCTTTAATGTATCGGAAGATACGCTTAACCGCTTCAAGGTGAGAGATTTTGGGAGCCTCTTGGAAGCGGGCACAAAGGCAGACACTAAAAATGATATCGGGCCTACTTGCCGTTAGGTATAATAAACTACCTATCATGCCTCGATACTTGGTACTATCTACCGACTCACACTCTTAGTCTTTCGTGAGTTTGGTATCGGAGGACATGGGGGTTTTCCTTGGTTTAGATTCTTCTAAGCCAAATTTCTTAAGCATTTGTTTAATATATTTAGATTGATTAAAGAAAATACCATCTTCCATTGTTTTATTTGTAATCCAAGGAAGAAGTTAAGTTCACCTATAATGCTCATCTTGAACTCGTCATGCATGATTTTGGCAAATTCATCACACATGTCTTGACAAGTCAAGCCGAATATAATGTCGTCGACATATATTTGAACAATGATGAGGTTTGAACTTTTCTTTTTGGTAAAAAATGTGTTATCTACCATTCCCATTTTGTATTCATGTTTAATAAGAAAAGCTTTTAATCTATCTTACCAAGCTTTGAGTGCTAGTTTAAGACCGTATAAGGCTTTCTTAAGTTTATAAACATGATCCGGTTTTTCAAAGTTAATAGATCCTAGAGGTTGTGCCGCATATACCTCCTCATTGATAAAACCGTTCAGGAATGCACTTTTTGCATTCATTTAGAATAGCTTAAAATCTAAAACATAAGCATAGGCTAATAGTATCCTAATTGACTCAAGTCTAGCAATTGGGGCATAAGTTTCATCATAATCGATGCCCTCTTGTTGGTTGTATCCTTGAGCAACTAATCTAGCCTTATTTCGAGAAACAACACCGTTCTCGTCTAACTTATTTCTAAACACCCACTTAGTTCCTATAATTGTCATATTCTTAGGTTGTGGAACTAACTCCCAAACGTCGTTAGCAATGAATTGATTTAATTCTTCTTGCATGGCGACTATCCAACTTTCATCTCCTAAGGCTTCATTCACATTCTTAGGTTCTATGGTAGAGATAAAACAATAAAAGTTACTTTGGTTTTGGGCTTGTGATCTAAGGGTTCTTTGGTTGAGGTTTCCTATGACATTTTCTAGGGGATGGTTCCTAGATTCCTTAATATTGACTATTTCGTCAATCTCTAAAGTTTCATCCTCAACAACATTTTCTAGGTTTTTCTTTTCGATTTCCCTAATAGCTTCTTCTTCATCTAAGTCATCGTCCACCAAGGGTGATGTCTTAGAGGGTGGAGGAGTTTCATCGAATGTCACGTTGAGTGATTCTTCGATTTTCCTAGTGTGTTTATTAAGAATGATATAGGCTTTACTATTTTGGGAGTAACCTAGAAAGACACCTTCGTAAGACTTTGGGTCAAACTTGGTAAGGTAGTCTTTAGTGTTTAGAATGAAGCACTTGCTTCCAAACACTCTAAAATAGTCAAGAGTAGGTTTCCTACCTCTCAAGATTTCATAAGGTGTTTTTCCTAGGATGGTTCTAATTAGGATTTGGTTGAGAATATATGTTGAAGTATCTACAGCGTTACACCAAAATTTTTGTAGTAATGATTGCTCGTTCAACATTGTTCTACTTATTTCTTGAAGTGTCCTATTTTTCCTTTCAACCACGCAATTTGATTAAGGAGTGCGTGGAGCCGAGAAGTTGTGAGTAATACCATTAGCATTATAAAACTCTCCAAATTTCACTTCATTATCAAATTCTCTACCGTGGCCGGTTCTTATTGACACTATTGTACATCCTAACTGATTTTGGATTTTATTACTAAATATTTTGAATTGATCGAAAGCTTCGGTTTTATTCTTAAGAAATCTAGTCCAAGTATACCTAGAGTAGTCATCTACTATGATTAGGGTGTAACGATTTCCTCCGTAGCTCCATACGGCGGATGGACCTAAAAGATCCATACGGAGAAGTTCTAAGCATTAAGTCGTTGAGACTGCATTCTTAGCTTTGTGACTAGCATGAGCTTGTTTTCCAATTTTGCAAGCAACACAAAAATGTTGATCAAACTTAAGCTTAGGTAGGTTCCTAACTAATTCCGTAGAAGCTAACGATTGAATGAGATGCATATTTGCATGACCTAATCTCCTATGCCACAAATTAG
>BQNB010115291.1:0-11708 GCA_026074375.1 Tanacetum coccineum
TGACACATAATTTTGGGGGTGTTACAAAATCCGTACTGACATGGTACGAACCAAGGAATGCTAAAATGAGAGCTAGATTTTCAAACAAAAAATCGAGCAAACGAACAAACCCAATAATCATAATAGTAGTAATAAGACGTATCTAGGGTATCCGTAAATGTTAGATAGAAGGGAAAGCTTACCGACTACGCAACTAAGCCTAACATAATCGCACATAACACAACATCTTAAACTACTACCTAATAAGACAACACCGATCAATACAATCACGGTCACAAGTCTACGTATGTGATGCCTTTATAATTATGTTGGCCACCATAATTATAATTGCATCCTTTCACATGTATACTTACTTCCAGGACTACACATCTCAATGACAACGCACAAATATATTCATATACCACATAGCAAATCTTACACCACGCCAATATAACACAAACATGATGTTCCATCAAAGCAATATTTATTTATATAAAGATAAAATCCAATACGACAGAAAGAAAATGAAAGTCTCATAGTGCCCTAAAATATGAAATATTTGAAAGAAATCATTGATAATAGCAGTGTGTCGAGGTAAAAACGGTATAAGCATATGTTGGGCCTCGCTTAGGTTTGACTTTGCTTTCACAAGAGTCACCTGACTCCGCGGGTCCAAGCCTGCTACGAGCATCCGACAGGAGATCTGAGTCAGCCTTCTCCTCCGACTCTTCTAATTACCCTTCCTCTTTCGGTTCCTTGAGAGGCCCCTATTCAATTGGCTCTTCTTCTGGATCTTCTGATATCGAGTAGCCTGTAGGTCGAGATAAAACTCAGAGAAAAGAAGAAAATGAAAAATACCACACATAGTTCCTATTATGCAACTATATGAATGACTCCTAGGTTATAGTCTAGGTCAAACCACCTACTTCTCTATAACCAATGGCTATGATACCAATCTGTCACACCCCGCCAAGGCAGAAATGACAGGCGTAACAAGACGGACATCGTCATAACACATTGATATAAACAATAGAGAATCACTACATGAAAAAGAAAACACAATATGTCATGCCGACACTCGACACAAGTGGGGACTTGTATCGTGGTTAATCGTAGCCATAACAATACATAATAATGCAAATCCCAAATCTGGGATAAATTACCAACAAACAATTTACTATCCAAAGAAATGATCAACAAGTTCATAAACAATAAAAGAAATAATCCTAATGCAGCCGCCTAAGGTCCACTAAATCCAAGCAAGATTTTATCATCCTTAAGCATTATTATTAGCAACACCTGAAAATGGATACTCGAAAACGTCAACATAAAGTTGGTTAACTCATAGGTTTAAAATAAAAAAAGCATAGTTTTGCTATGCAAGATATACAAGTAGGACAATAGTAAGTATCATACGCACATGTAAGAATTCAATAAAATCACAAAACCAAGAGTCACATATTTAAACTCAAATAGCACCAGGAGCCTCTACCCGAAGACACACTAGGAGCCACTACCCAAAGATACACTGGGAGCCACTACCCAATGATATATTGATAATCCATGTTCGAACTACACACATAAATGCAGACACACATAGCTATACAATAACACATCTGTCCAAAATATAAAATCAATTTAACACAGCATTAAAAAATATTCAAAACCACATTTGAGTACCATTTCCTCCTTTAAAAACATAGAACTCTCTCGGTCGCCGTGCACAAAAACTCACTGATGCGCACAAATCAAGAAGCGCGGCACCTCTGGAGCATACAACCTAAACAACCTATAATTTTAAACGCCAAATAAGTTACACATGACCTAGGCTTTACGGCCTTCTCCATGTAACTCATAATTGATGGATATCCTAATGATTACAAGAGTACCCAAAACACACCCCTACATGATCCCGCACCTTAAATACATGTTATTGGTGACTTGCCCTAAAATTATGGATTTTTGTTTTATGCAGAATTTTAATGTCACTTCATGAATTATTTTTAAAATGCTAAATGAACCATTCTAAGTCCCAAATTTGTGCCACATAAACTATAATGAGTTATAAACCTACTGGAATTTTTCCATTTGATAAAAATAAGTCTAACTATTTTTTGAAAAATTTCACAACACAAACTGTCCTAAAAATAACCTGATCGCACACCAAAATATTTGATTTATTAAAAAATACTTAAACAACTAAAAAAAATCAAAAAAGTTACTGGAGTCACATAACACCTAGAACTTATACCAGATCAAATTTCATAAAAGGATTTGAAAGTTTGAGGGGGTTTCCAATGACCACAAGTCGACATAATTCTAACCCGAAATCACAGCTTTGTATTTGACTGGCCAATACTCATCCATTTGATTTGTGGCTTACATTTTTGGAAACTGGACTCAGAGTACTTGAATTTAGGGTCAAGAATCGCAGTAAAACACCTATTTATGACCAAGTTATGGCCTTTCAAAGTCAAAACAAATTTCTGGACAACCCCTAATTTCGATTTTAACCTTAAACCCAAAAAAAATCAAACTTATGATATATGAACGTTACAAACCTATACTAATTACATTCATATATTTTAACTACAGTAGTTAATTGTATTTTCATGATCCTCCATCAATCGTGAGTTACATTGAAAGAAAATTACATATAAGATGATTGAGAAGAGTTTTACAAAAATCATACCAAACCTTTGAACAAGATGATCAAGTTTCTTGATCTTTGAAAGCTTTAAAAACAATGGTAATACTTGTGGGAGTGAAAGAAGTCGGCAACCAAGAAAGCAGAGGAAAAAAATACTGATTAGGGATTTTGTGTTTAGGAATGATGATACATATTAGTAAAATTTGGATAATCATGAATTTATTTAAAAGTAAAATAATAATAAAAAAACTAATGAACACCCCTTTTTTAAAATCAGCCGCCCTATTTTTTTATAAATATATTATAGTTTTTTTTCTTTTTTTTAAAATAAAACTTTATATTATGCTAAGTTTTTAAGTGGTATGTTCGTGGTTGTGCACTAAACCTTTTATTGTTTTATTTAAGACTTTACTATTGTTTACATGATTTTTAAATGTCTCAATACTTTATATTACTACATTATTATTTATATTATTTAGGGCTAAGATCACCAATATATAGTGCTCGGGAAACCTCTACGATGACTAAATGCTCACTGCAGGAATAAATTCAACGTTTAAAGGTAAATGTGAATAATAAGGAAATCTCGCTCTAAATACACAAATGAAAGAGAAATAAAGTGGCTAATCCACTTACTTCTAATATCACACACGCTCTAAGTCATATATAAAACGTAAGCACATAAGTCTAACTAAACATCGAATAGCCAGGTTCATAGTCAAAGCTTGACTAACCTGATTCAGTGACGGTTGTTATAGTATCTCCCTCGTTAGAGAAATTTTGTCCCAAAATTTAGTTATTGCCACTGCTTGAAGCTTGATCACTAAATAAATGAGGGTACTTAGTTTTCATATGATCCTTACGCTCCCAAGTATATTCCGATCCTTGCTTAGAGTTCCAACGAGCTTTGACAATTGGAATCTTATTACGTTTCAACTTATTTACTTTACGATCCATGATTTTGATAGGTTCCTCAATGAAGCGGAGGGTTTTGTCTACTTTGATCTCATATAAGGGCACTTTTAAGTTTGCATCTGCTAAACATTTCTTCAGATTAGACACGTGAAAGGTGTCATGAACATTACTCAACTCCTGCGGTAATCTTAAACGATAGGCTACAGGCCGATCCGTTCAGTGATCTCAAATGGCCCCACATATCTTGGTGTTAACTTACCTTTCTTTCCAAAACGTATTACGCCCTTCCAAGGTGACACTTTGAGTAGTACTTGATCATCAACATTGAATTCCAAGGGCTTACGTCGATTGTCAGCATAACTCGTTTGGCGATCTCTTGTCGCCTTGAGCCTCTCATTGATCTGAAAGATTTTGTCAGTGGTTTCCTGTACAATTTATAAGCCAATTAACTAACTCTCTCCAATTTCAGCCCATAGTACAGGTGATCTACATTTCCTTCCGTACAATGCTTCAAACGGAGCACATCTAATACTTGAGTGGTAACTGTTATTACAGGAAAACTCAATTAAAAGAAGGTGAGCATCCTAATTTCCTCCAAAGTCAATAACACACGCCCTAAGCATGTCTTTCAATGTCTGGATAGTAAGCTCGCTCTGTCCGTCAGTCTGAGAATGATATGTCGTACTCATGTCTAATCGGGTCCCTAAGGCTTTCTGTAACGCTTTCCAAAATTGTGAGGTGAACCGACCATCGCGATCAGATATAATTGACCCTGGTACTTCATGCCTCGCCACTATCTTGTTGATGTAAATTTTTTGCCAATTTTTCCATTTGGAAGTCTCACGAATTGCCAGAAAATGTGCAGATTTAGTCATTCTATCCACAATCACCCAGATCGCGTCATGCCCACTACTAGTTTGTGGCAATTTCTTAATAAAGTCCATAGTTACTTTCTCTTATTTCCACTCGGGGATCTCTGGTTGTTGTAACAACCCCGAGGGTCTTTGATGTTCAGCCTTCACCTTTAAGCAAATCAGACACTTGCTAACATAAATGGCTATATCCTTCTTCATGCCCGGCCACCAATACATATCTCTAAGTTCATGGTACATTTTATCCGCTCCTGGATGTATGGAGTACCTCGTTGCATGTGCCTTGTCCATGATCAAGGTTCTTACATTACCTGCCAACGGAACCTAAATTTGATCCAAAAAGTATAAACCACCATCTTCCTTCTTCTCCATTTATTGGTCCAGACCACGCAACATTTCTGCTGGCGTGTTTTCTATCTTGGACGCCTCATTTTGCGCTTCTAATATCTTGTCCTTAACTCCTAATTGAATTGTCATACCCATGGCTCGTACCCGTCTTGGTTTTACCCTTCCCTTCCTACTCAACGCGTCAGCTACTACATTCACCTTCCCTGGATGATAACGAATTTCAGAATCATAATCACTAAACAACTTAATCCATCGCCTCTGGCGCATGTTTAATTCCTTTGATCTAAGATATGTTAGAGACTTTTATGATCCGTATAAATAACACTTTTAGTCCCATACAAATAATGTCTCCAGTTCTTGAGAGCGAAAACCACTACCCCCAGTTCTAAATCGTGAGTGGTATAGTTCATTTCATGGATCTTTAGTTGTCGAGATGTGTATGAAATCACATTACCCCTTTGCATTAGCACGCACCCAAATCCTTGGTTTGAAGTGTCACAATATACTACAAAGTTGTCTGGTCCATCGGGGACGTGTCAAAATTAGGGCATTACACAAATTATCCTTTAGAGTTTGAAAGGTTTCTTTTTGTTTAGCGCCCCACTCGTATTTCTTGTTCTTATGTGTTAGGGAAGTGAGGGGTTTGGCAATCTAAGAGAAATTTGTGATAAATCATTAGTAGTAACCTGTCAAACCTAAGAATAAGCGTATCTCTGATGGTGATTTAGGAGCTTTTCAACTCTTTGTTGCTTCAATCTTGCTAGGGTCCACGTGAATACCATTAATATTAACCACGTGCCCGAAGAAATGTATCTTTTATAGCCAAAACTTACACTTTGAAAACTTAGCAAACAACTTATCCTTCTCGAGCAACTCTAGAATTAACTTCAGATGGACCTTGTGATCTTCTTTAAACTTCAAGAAGATCAAGATATCATCGATGAACACGATGATGAATTTGTCCACATACAGCTTACATACTCGGTTCATTAAGTCCATTAAGACTGCAGGTGCAATGGTCAAACCAAAAGGCATAACCGTGAACTCGAAATACCCATATCGTGTTCTAAAAGCAGTCTTCGGAATGTTCTCAAATGCTCAAGTATCATGTACATGCCTTTATTAAAGTTTACACATATGTCGGGTAAGAGGAAAGCCGACATTGCAAAATCTGTAAAAAAAGATACCGTGAGTGGTGCACTAGCCACGTGTTGACGCGTGACCAGCATGCCAGATTCACTGATCTGGCATTCAGAATTTTGGGTATCGTTTGTTATTTTAAGTGTTGCTAACATTTATTTGTCATCGTTAAAACATAAAGGAGATTTTAGTCAATGTTGCCCCAACAAAAACATTATACTAACCAAAGGGCCTAAATATACTCTAGAAATTTAAAATAGCTAAAAATAAAAAATAGTTATGGCATGCTTGGTTGAGGGTTATAGCATATAAGGCATGGGAAAAATAATGAATAATAATGCTTGGTTTTTTATAATGTAATAATTGATTACTCAAAAGTAGATAATAAGGCATTACCCACTAAATTAAAGATTAGGCTTTTCATTACCCACTAATTTCACCCACCAAAGATGCTTAATGATGTTCGGGTCTTGTAAAGACTTCAACAAGAAGTTTTACAACTCCCTAGGTAGTGTACTTAATCGTTGCAGTGTAGTATAGGCAAGGCTCGGGGGTTGTTATCGTTCTCTAGGGGAATAGGTTGGGAAGGCTCGATCACGATCTAACAGAGGTCTACGGGGTTGAGATAAGATTATTTTTGTATTTTTATTTTATAGAAAGCAGGTAAAATCATGGTTTAAGAGGTTGGTTTGTTTAACTAATTAAAACTAAATATAATCTAAACTACTGGTGATAACTTTATGATAAAAATATGTATTTACTTAATCATGTACTACTCCTTAAATTGCGTCTGCTAATCCTGTTGCTTTGTCACACTTGTGATGATCTGTGTAAGTATTTCCTAAGTCATGAACGAATTACACAAACTCGCCGTCTATTTAATATTCCGTTAAGGCAATGCACAAGTAAGGTAGTATGAAGACTATTACAAGGCCCTAAGAGTATATTAAATGCAATTAAAATATCTTAAGAGGGATCAACCATATTGGAGGTAAGGTAGTATGAAGACTGTTACCAAATGGTATCCTTTCTACACACTCACGTTTCCCTATACGTCTATACCAATTTAATATCTTATGGCTAGTTTTCTAAAGCCTAACGCGCACATCCATCACAAGAAGCAAAATTAAAAGGATCTACAATCTAAGTTTAATACAATCATAAGTAAATACAAAGGAGGGTTTAGCCTAGCATGTTATAAAGAAAGCAAGAACATAAATCAATCAAACAACACATAGACATATTGAATGATTAAAGATAAATAATCTTACTTGATTAAAACATGGATTAAGGTCAGTAACAATAGGGTTTTGAGGCCCTAAGAACGGCCTAAAAGCTACTAGAATAACTAGGGTTCGTCTCCCAAAAGTTATACAAAGTTACACACTTAAAACCCTAAAATCAGTTTTGTATTTATAAGAAAAGCGGGTGCGACGGCGTTAGTTGTGACGTCGTCGCCACGTGGGTGATTCTAGATCCTCTTTAAGTCGGCCACGTCCTGACGTCGTCGCTGGATCTCTGATGCCGTCATGATGAAGATCCTGACGCTGTCTCTTTATGATGGCGACGCCGTCTCCATGCGTTGTATGCATAATTCTTCATGATTTTTGGTGTAGAGTCGTAATCTTGTCTGTTTCTTCTCCAAAAGCCCAAGTCAGGTGTATTTCCTCCAAATGCCATCCAAGTGCTAAAAACCTGAAAACAAACGATTAAGCACATAATCTGGGCATATTTGCATGATTTAGGAGGTTAAATGGCCCCGAAAAAGTGTATAAAATGGCAACTCATCAATACCCATACACTTGGTATTTGCTTGTCCTCAAGCAAATTGGATTTTCTGCCTAGACAATAGCAATATCCAAGGCATTTAACCTACTCTTTAAAAGCAGTTTACAACACAGCCTTCTAGACCTCATAATTAAAAGCACAGAAAGTATATACTAGAACCTCACATAAATGTTTGGGATTCTCTCTTTCACTCGGGTGTATAATAAATTATAACAACTATGGGAAACGGAAAATAAACACTCATTACCTGTCATAGCATATAAATTACCATAGACTTGGTAAAGGATCAAAATCTCCACCGCTTAGGCCAAGCACTAGTCATTACTGGCAAAGAGGTCTTTTTAAAGGGTTGTGGGGTGTAGGTGTAGGATATCATTAACGAAAACGGAAACATGTGGGATATATTTGGGTGGCTTTTGGGTGAATTTGGGGTGAAAGGGTTAGCTAATTATTTATACGAATACACGCTGATTTGGTTGCTAAGCCAAGACTCGGACAAAGATATAGAAACTCTACACAACACTACATCAATCACTTATCATTTTTTCTTTTTTCTTGACCTAGAAAACATGAACAAAGCCAAGGCATGCCTGTATATTTTTTTTAGCTTTATTTTTATATCCTTCTTTTTTTTACACTTCTGCTCTGCATTGCTTAAAACATAATAATACGTCATGGGGGTTTATAGATAACACCTCAACCTACACTGAACTTTTACATACACGATATTTACAATCTACTAATGACCATATATGAGGTGGATTCAATATAACAATGGACTTATTGAGATCTATTAGGGTATCTCATTACTTCTCTCTCAATTCTTTATAAGATAATACTACCAATGAATCCTAATCGTCCCAAAATAGTAAATTACAAGGATAAGGTTGTAACATCCTAATTTTTGGAATTTTTAAAAGACTATTTTAACCTTTGGATTTTTTAGGTTCCGATTTGACTTTTAGACTTTTGGTGGGTCCTTTAAATGTCACATTAAAAACGATTACCGCATAACTGTAAAATTACAGAACAATTCAATAATAAATCGTATTTATATATTAACCACCTCGAGAACAAAGTTATTTTTTAAACTTCTTTGATGTTCGAAAAATGAAAAATGATATATATTAATTCGTATATTTTTTTCAAAAACTAACCACTATAAGTCCACGTATTTTCACTGATTCGGACCCCTAAAGCAAGTTGATGTTAAAACGATCTTTCAGACAACTTTATTAAGTTTTAACCCCGAGTCTTGAAAACAACAAAGAGGGCTAAACGCCTCACAAAGTTCTAAAAAAAACTGCGCACAACGTGTTACCGACATCAAAAAAATAATTAAATTTTAATTTTTAAATTATCACTATTAAATTAATAAAAAATATTAAATAAAATCATTTAATATTTTACTTATTAAAGCGTTGTTGATACGAATATCCGAGTTAAAACTCATTTTTATTTTAACCGAGTCACAAAATAAGTAACAAATATTTTTATAAATGTTATAAAAATATTTATGAAATATTATCAAGTAAATACTCATTTTTATCAGAAAAATGATTCTGAACGCAATGGCGCAAGTTTCGTAATTTAATTCATCCGTTAAGCGGCTCAAACGAGTCCCAAACGATCATCCGTTAAGTCGCTCAAACGAGTCCCGAACTGCTATTTTACAAAATAATACTCAAAAGTTACGCTTTTGGTCCCTATGGTAATATTTACGAAATTTACCCCAAACTTATCTATACTTGTGACATTGATTTATAAATTTTAATATATATATAAAATTTATATAATCTTTTATTTCATTTTCATTTTTATACAAATAAAACACACACACACAAACCTCACTCTTTCTCTCTCAAATATTTCGGCGAGCTCCCGCCGCCGCTGCCGGATTCCTGCCACCACCACGCCGCCGGAAAACGT
The DNA here is from genome assembly GCA_026074375.1 of Tanacetum coccineum. Taxonomy (NCBI): domain Eukaryota; kingdom Viridiplantae; phylum Streptophyta; class Magnoliopsida; order Asterales; family Asteraceae; genus Tanacetum; species Tanacetum coccineum. The sequence goes on from BQNB010115291.1 coordinate 9,622, forward strand.
TTCCGGCGGACTTTTCCGGCTGAATCCAAAAAGACTCCCTACCACCGGATCTACCCGATCCCCATACTCACTCGCGGCCACGCGCCGGTTTCCCCTTCCCCCCTCCGGCAGCCACAGCCGACCACCTCCCTATCTCCTCGCCGCCACCTCCGCGAGCCAACCACCACGCCTCCACCCCATGCACCACCTCATCATCGTCACCATCACCCCCACCTCCTCTCTTCATTTTTCCGGCGACGCACCGCCTTCCCCACCAACATAAAGATGCGGTTGGGTTTGTTATAAACACCCAAAAAGGGTGCGTTTGGTTTTTTACCGGCACCAAACGGGTGCGTTGGTTTGGTGTTAAAACCTAAAGGGTGCGTGGGGGGTTGACAGAAACAGCCAGAAGGGGTGTTGGTCTAGGTGGTTTAACACCAATGAAGGTGCGCTGGGTTTTCACCACCAAAGGGTGCGTTCGGGTCCGGGTCAGCCACCGAATGTGGTGCGTTTGGCTGTGACAGCCACACGGGTGGGTTCGGTTTGAGTCTAACAGCCACCCTAAAAGGGCGCGTGTGGTTGTCTCAGCCGCTAGGGTGCGTTCGGTTTAGGCGAAGCACCAAAAGGGTGCGTGTGGGTTTGCCGTGTACCAAATAGGGTGCGTTTGATTGTTGTTGACAACGAAATGGGTGCGTTTGGTTGTTAACAGCCGCACAAGGGTGCGTTTGGATTTAAGACAGATTTAGGGTGCGTTTGGCGTAGCAGAAATGGAATAAGGGTGCGTTTGGCATAATAGAAAACGTAAGGGGTGTTTGTTTCTGGGTTTGACACAGTTAGGGTGCGTTTGGTATAGCAGAAACACGCAAGGGGCGTGTTTGGTTTGGCAGATTTGGGATAAAGGGGCGTTTGGTTTGGCAGATTTGAGATAAAGGGGCGTTTGGTTGGGCAGATTTACACCAAGGGGTGCGTTTGGTTTGACATTAAGCACCAAGGGTGCGTTTGGTTTAGAGAAGACAACAAGGGTTTGATTGGTTTATACCTTGACAAATAAAAATAACATAAAGTTTTAATAAATATTAAAACCGGATATATATAATGGTGGCTAATCGGTTAAATAAATATGATAATTATTATTTTGGTTTAGTTTAGATATATATAAAAATATAGATATATATTTTAAACATGAGGATATTGCAACACGTTTTATTTGGAAAGTGGAAAAACATTAAGTTTTACGAATATGGAAAACGTTGAGTTTTGCGTATATGGGAAACGTTTTATAATATGGAAATGTCATGGCGAAATTTATATAAATTTTTATATGTAGTAATGTTTTACTAAAGTTTCTATTATTTTAGAAACCGATAAAAGGGACTAAATTATATTTTAAAGATATAATAATTTGTATTATACAATAACCGGATAAACGAACGAAAACTATACTTTTACAATGAGATAACTATATTAGACACGACTCGACGAGGAAACGAAATATGAATTTATAAAATATTATTTATATTTTATAATTGTCAGCTAGAAGATAACATAATAATTGTTGTAAAAGCTTTATAAACATCGTTTAACTTAATTGGTAATCTTAAAACGTACGATTACGTTTATACAAGAACTTTTTATTTAATTAAGTGGTGATTTCAGAAAACGAGTCAAACTAATTGGTTTAATTATTTTACTCACACTTATTATATAATACTTGCAAAGCATTATATACGTCACATTAATCTTCGGATTGTTTGTAATTGTTATATAACTCACGGTACGAGTTATATAAGGGTTTATTTTTATATGTAATATATAAGGAATATATTACACACGTTGCGTTACTTTTCGATTTATTTTATTTAACCAACCACCAAACTATTACAACTTTAAATCTAAATCTTTGTCAACGTGTCGCGTTGACGTAACCATTCATCGGGAAACCCAAATTCATTATCCTAGGCTAGTGGGACTTAGCAGTTAAGTTAAGCTGCAACTTCTTGATCGAGCCGTTCCAGTTTTCGTTATGTTGTGCTGTTAGGATCACATAAATGGACCCGAACAAAGAAGCTTCGGTCACTCGAAGATACAAGACAAAAGTCTAGCTCGTT